>CCAG010022757.1:0-35985 GCA_001077435.1 Glossina morsitans morsitans
GGAAATTATTGCAATACCTCTTAAATGATCCAGATCGCCTACTCTAGAAGGCATTGATTTGAAAGCTGATGTTATTCCACAACATTTGATTAACCCAGTTTATCTATTTTAGTTTTTAGAGACATACATGTTTTTCACATTAATTATATATCACAGTACGAAGAAATTATCTATAATCATGTTTCGTTATCCTCCATTTTCTCGAAAAAATTATGGATACTTCCACTAATGCTATCCAGAGAAATAAATTGAAACTTTTTCACGCGACTTCGTTCGTGTAAAAGTAGATGAAGAAGTATTTCCGTTAAGAGTATTTCTGTAGGTACATATATATGGCGCTATTAAACTAAATTTATCAAAGATTAGTTGAACTGGATTCGAGTAAATTTGTATGTGGAAATTTTCCGGGGTAATCAATCAAACACACTTTACGTTGTTTCATATAAAGTAATTGAAAATATTTGACTCATTTTCAATAACGGCCTGCGTGCAAGAACTTCGAATGTTTCTGCCGAATATGGAGTCGATAGTTTCATTTTTGCGGTTAGGACATTTCTTACAGCAGACATTATATAGATTGACAAACGGACAGATGCACGTACTTAGATCGATTCATAATTTGATGCCTATCCAGAATATACATACGAATTGTGGTCTCTCAACATTTCTTATTGGCGTCACAAACGTTTCGGCAAAATGAACATACCTCTCATCCTTCGGTGATGGGTATAAAAATGGATACGTAACTTCATTTTTGAAGTATTGGACAAGTCTGCTTGTTTTTCAATGACAAATGGTAAAATCCAAGGCTTCCTCATTATTGTGTTACACGATGTGTTACACGGTGTAATCAACCATACTTTTACATATATCAAGGGATTACATAATTTCATTGAAAAATATTTCAGTTCGTGCACCCGTTATGTTATTTCAAAATTTGTAATTGAATCAAATTGCGTCAAATTGAATTGAGTTGCGTTCCATTAAACTGAATTGGATAGATCTGAATTGAACTGGAGGGTAGTCGAATGGAACTGAACCGATATTTTGCATAACATCTTCTTCTGACACCAAAAACAATGCTTTTCATCACTCCACTAAAAATGGTTTAATCGTTAAGAATTGATCGCGTGTGAAGGCGAAACGGAAAAAATGCAGGCATATGTGGTTCCCTACATGTTTTAATTTTGTGACCGATCACCAAATTCCATTCTGATTTGATAAAAATTACTATGCCATTCGTTTTTATCTTTTTCTTATGGCGTCGAAGTCTAAGGACAACCGCTACGCTAAGTTATCAGAGATCTCGATCTGCTCATGTTACTATTTGAAAGTTGTAGAGCTTTCAGTTTAAAAAACCAATTTAGTCGTTGCTCTCTGTTAAAAATTAATAAAATTTCCAATTAAACTGCCCAATGATAGATATATGGATTTTTAACACATCTATATACATATATGTTAGGCCGCGTACACCTTTTTAATTATTTTTTAATATATATATATATTTTTTAAATTATGCCTTTTACAAAATGCTGTATACTTTGGTGTTAGGACCATTTTTTAAATTTTATTTTTATTCTAAAATTAGTTTTGATTTGTAATCTACGCTAATACATTTATTGATACTTCACAACTTTTTAGTTTCTTCTTTTTGTTATTATACTCACCATCGAGAAAGCATGAGAAAAAATCCTATACGAAGCGCACAAAGGGATGAACGTACAAAGATAAGTTGATTTACTTTTGAAGCCTATGTATTTGTGTACATCTGTATATATAGGTGTATTTACATATTGTATTGAAAGTCCATTTAACATTTTCGATCTTTGTTCGAAGTAATACCCACTTACCTACCCACATTATTCTTTGTTTGTTCATCTCCGCGTCCGCTTTCATCTGCTGTCTGTTGTTCTATTTAAACGTTCTCCGCTTGTTCATCTTTTTCATAGTTTGCTAGAATTCTTAGTCATATAACCGGACATATTTTTAAACCAATTTCACGATTAAAAAGCAAGTAGGAACATTATAGCCTACACCACCTCGGTTAATGCAGTCATTCATACCACGACTATTCAAGATAATGCTTCATATTGGAAATGGTCGATCGGAACCATTTTCAGTACCATTCGTTCTTGGTCCAAAACACGTCGGTGTACCGAATTACATCAAAACATCTCAAAAATGTAGTCCCTTAAATTGAACCCAAGCATATTAGACAGACTAACGGACGGATAGGCAGACAAGTTTCAGTCGATTCAGAAAATTTTTCTAAATCGATCGATATAATACAAGATAATTTTCTCTTGATTCTTGGGGCTATTATACTAGTCGGCACAAACCTAATACACCTTGCAGAAGAAGAAGTGGTGTAGGGCATATTAAGCAAATTGGTCCAATGTTCGTATAATTAAAGCAAAAGTCAATTATATATAAAACAAATTTGTTCCCTTTCGTCCCGTCACAAATTGGCTAACATCACAGAAGTTAAGAAAAAGCTTCGATTTTGATACATTTGCTTCAAGTGGCGAGTATATAGGGTTGGCCCTAAGACCCTTTTGTTCTATTGATTGTTAGGTATTCTGTTGAAAGCTGTATTGAGTTTAAGATGTTTAGAATTTTTTGGAGAGCTTTATAAAAAACTTTTAATTTTTTTCTTTCATATTTCTTTTTAAATACTTATAGTACAAATTTCCGCACAAGTTTTTTGCAGTTCCTCTTAAAAATTAATTTTAATTATTTTTAATTAATCGCTTTTCTGTATATGTACACATGATTGCGTTACCACTAACTCTTTATAATGCTTAAGTGTTATAGCGGAATGGTTAGTTCATTTTATATAGTTAGCATTTAAAGTCCAGTCACGTTTTATAGAAGGACATCAACAGCAGTAACAACAATAGATAGTAAGAGTTCAGGGTATAATTGTTGCCAGTAGACATTATGGCAGATGCTGAATAGTCACCTAAGTAAACGGGGAATGAAAAAAACCAGAAAAACGGTAAACAAAGAAACAATCAAAAGGAAATAACAAAAGCCATAACAATTATTATAAATGTTTACAATTTGCTATTGTTAATCGTTGGTAATCATTACTTAAACAAGTTAAAAATTACTTTTGTAAAAGCGTTTGCTGTGCTCTGTGTTCCTTGCAAAAGGATGCAGTTTTGCACTTACCACTTAAAACATGTAAATGTACCGAAACAGAAGCACTGTTTGATGGCTGGCAAGTGTAATTACCCGAATCCATTTTACGTACAAACGGTATAATTAAAGAACCAATCTGTAAGAGTAAAGGAGATACACACAAAAACATATATATAAATAATTCGGTCATTGTGTTATTTCTCTTCGCAGTGTAATCATGCATAGTTACATACTCTAATGCAAATTGACTTTTGGTTGCAAGCAAAAGCTGTTTTTTTTTTCTTGCGGACAAACACAAGCAATTACCGTATTCTGATTATCCTCGCTGTTTCCAAATATATTGCGATCCAATTGTGAATACCAGCCCATGCCGTTATCGTCGCCGATTTGCGTTTTGTCACGAAACCATATAATGTATTGCGGCGGATCTAGGGTACCGCGTACTATGCAATGCAAGACCACCTTACTGCCGGCCTTAACAAAACGATTTTGATCACCAATCAACTCGGTGAGTGGCACTGTTCAAAGTAAATGTCAATTGCAACACAAAAGCAATTTATTTACACGTTTTTCTCTTATAATTCTTTTGAAGGCTGACAAAACTCATGTGTTAACTGCACTGTTGTTTACAACTTACCGACAATTTTTAAATAAACTTTTGCACTCATTTTGGGTTCAACGCTAACTTGACACTCATACCAGCCCTCATCGCTCGGGTGAACGTATTTGATTTGTAGTGACCAGGTATATTCATTGTCGTTTTGATAGATAGCCTGAAAACGTTGATCAGCTATAAATGTTGTTTGATCCACCGAGATTATATGACCATCACGTAAACGTACCCATGACACGGGTTTATTTTGTAAACGATGAATCTATAGATAGAAAATTAAAAAGTTTACTTTGTCGATAATAATAAGAAGCTTAGCAGGTTGTTTTAAAAGTTGTTGTAGTTAATAAGCATAAAACGATAAGTTACTAGTGAATAACATAAACATAAAAGAGAGGTTACTTAATCATACGACGCTTTATGTCTAGCGGAGTAGTATTTGCATTACCCATAGTTGTCCAAACAACAAAATAATCTCCCACGATATAGCCGACCGAATCAACCTGAAGTATTAAAGTGAGGGAACGTATAAGGACAACACCCTCCCATTTGAAAAACACTAGGCCTGTCTAAGGCCTCAAATATTTTGGTTTGTGGTTTAGCTGTATGATCTTGTGGAAACCAGAACCCAATAGTCAGATGAAACCGTGTCGTCGAGGATTTCTGATATCTCAGTACGCAGCTACACTTTTATACATTTCGACTCACCATACAACTGCAGTCTAGTGACCTTCACTATCTTGCCCAATAGAGAAATAGAGCGTCGGGTACAAATATTATTATGCGCCATAGATTCTAATCCGCGAAGAGCTTGTTACATATAATATTTTCCTTCAAAACAAACCAAATGTGAGCTTTTCTGATGAACCCCGCCCTAAAATTTGGAGGAAAAATACTCCAATCGCCAGTTACCTACAACCCAAACAAGTTGTATACAAGAATTCCGTAAGGTATAAAGTACTGACTCATCAGAATGTAATTTTCTTGACATTATTTGTGTTTTTAAGTTAGCGAGAATGCCCAAGCTGTCTGCCATCTTCTGCTAGACTCTGCGACCTTTACGATATTCGTCTTCTTCTTTTTGCTTAACTTTATTATATGCCAGATTTTGTGCTTCAGAGAGACGTTACTATACGTCATCTGGAGTTACAACCGTATTTCTACGAATCGTTTGTAAGCATTGCATGATTTCTTCAAAAACAGACGCGATTGCTCATCATGATGGCTGGACTTGTGAGCACTAGATTTTTATATATATGTGCCAAAGAACGTTCAACAATATAGTAGTCGAAGGAGATTGTGCGAATTGCCTAGGAGTGGTCGGAGAAGAGGTCCGATCTAAACCATTTTCATGCTTGGATCAAAGCACATCAGTATATTAAATTTCATCAAAATATCCCACAAATTACGACCTGTAGGTTGGACACAGATTTCTATGGACAGACAGACGGTTAGATAGGCTTAGATCGATTCCGACTCATTTTGGGATAAGATCGATATAGTAAAAGTTGGGTCTATCTTTAGCCCTTCTGCGTGTTACATACGTCCGCACAACTCAATATACCCGGCACCACGATTGGCGTAGGGTAATTCTATAATAAGTTATGATAAATATATTTTATAGGTACATACATATATTTATATATATACAGATTTGTTGCGTTTGTGTAGTAATTACGCAAAGCAAAAATTATCTTTACCAACACCGTCCTGTTTATATGCACAGTTTGACGGAAATTGTTTATAAATCTGTAGATCGATTTTACGTCATTTTTGAAAATTTTTTTAAATGTTTGCCCATATTTAATAAGAAGCTTTATGAAAAAGTAATCTTTGTTTAGTTCAGTTGTCTTTAAATCTTTTTGAGCACTTACTTGTCCCACGTAAGCTTTAATCCACATAAAAAGTTTGGTAAAAAAAAAAAAAAAACTCTCTTTCAAACTGAATATTCTACTCACATGGCATGGCATATAGGCATGATTGCCCATTTGTACGGTTATATTTGTTGTTGTTGCCATAGTCGAGTTTCTATATATGTGCGCATTGCCTGTTAGTGAATTGTCCAAAAATAAATGCTGCTCTTGTGTATTGCTATTAAACAGATTCGGCATTAAAGCTGATTGTTCGAATGTGGTATCTGCGGTAGTGGTGGTGGCTGTTGTAGTTGTCGATACCGAATTCAAATAGGCAGGTAAATCGGCTACAGCAAAAACCGGAAACGGTGGTAGAAATGTTGGTATAGAAAATCCTTTGGTTAATAAATCAGCTATTGCTTGTTGTTCTTCATCCAATGGCGGTAAATCGCTAGTGCCAGCATCACTATCAACGTCAGTGCTTAGTGCATTTGGAGGCAATGAATAAAACCATTCCTCAGAGTAATCGGAATTTGGGTTAGTTATCGGTGAGAAGGCGGCAGATGATGTTGTTGTAAATTGTTCTTGTTGTTGTTCTTGTATTGTAATGGGTTGTGGTAAATTTGTCGTTATCGAATTTTGTGTTAATGGCTGTTCTTCGATCAAAGCGGCAGATTCTAAGCTCGCAACAGCTGGGGTCAATGCGTACAAGTCGAGTAAATTTTTGTTATTTTTTATTAAAGTTGACGATAATGACGTTGATAGGCTTGGCGTTGCGACCAAGTCATGTGCATGTGATGATAGACCAGCAAGGCCGCTTATTGCTAATGATGCTGTTGTTTCTGTCGTTGTAGTTGTTCTGGCAGGTGTAGTCTTCAAACTGTTTGTTCTATTGGAAGATTTATTTGGATTTTCCTTAGATAAAGTTGCGTTATGTTGCCACAAAAGTGTCACTAATTGTTGAGGCAATTTGGCATCGCATACGCTTAACTCTATATGAAGCAAACAAATAACGAAGAGAAAGGAATTAAAAAGAATATACTTCTTGTTTATAATGAAAAGAAAAAAATTGATAGCACAATCTAATCAAAACATGTTTCAACTTTTCATTGAATAGAATCCAATCTTAATGTTTGTCAATTAGCTTTCGATCTTCAAACGTCTACCTTTCCCCTCTTTGGTTTCGCCAATTTCAAGTGATTGTCTACTTAAGTGCGTTTTGCAACTTCTCCACATTCACCTATACTTTTTATTTCACTTCTTTTTTATGCATTGATTTTCTGTTTTACTTTTTTTTCTTTATGCACACAATTATCCTTAACTGTCACTCTCACTCTGTGTACTCACTCCGCACTTGCTTTAGCATTTTCTCTTTTCCTTTGCAGACAGTGTTTAAATATTTAAAAAATTTCTGTTCGTGTCATAAAAAAATTAAGGTTTGCTGCTATATGAAGATCTAATTTTCATCAAAATAAGTCGACGTTATTCAAGTGGTGTAGGGAATAAAAAAAAATAAATACAAATCGGTGGGCTTCTGCGCAAGTTGTCTAAAATGGTAGGCTTAACCTAAGAAGAAACGGAAACGCTTTTTTTCTCAAAAGTAGTAATTGACAAGCACATATATATATATTCAATATATGATCTATTACATCGCCTTAAATCAAGTATTATTTGGAAAAGTATTATTATTATTATTATTATAAATTTAGCCAGAGAATAAATTCTAAGACTAACGTCTTAAAGCACCAGCATCATCTAAGGCTTTCGGCTTTTATTTTTATTAATATTGTTATTATTATTATTATTATTATTATTAAAAACTCTATCGCACTTTAGATTTGAACCCACGACCATTGAATTGCTAGTCGAGACTCTTGCCTACTCGGCCACTCTGAAGGATTAGGAAAAGTAATAAAGTGGATTTTTTAGATTTCACTTGAATTGAACACACGAATGTCTTAAAAACTTAAAGTTCGAAGGAGGAAAACAAAGGAGCACTAACAGCGCAAGAAGAGTAGGATTTATTGATCTGTTTCCGTATATATACGCATTTAAATTGATTATTTAAGTCAACTTAGAAACCTAGACTGAAATTAGACTGAAAAAAATTCGTCCTTTTATCAATGAAAACACAAACCGGAGAATTTTGCAATAAATTTAAAGAGCGAATTTTTTTAAGTTTATGGACCATTATTACCGTATGAAATAGAACTGAAAACAATATAGTGGGGCAAAGCTGCCATTCAATATCCTGCGCCCTTCACCTGCAGTTTTATACGCTCTTTCATTGCTTCCATGAGAGCCTTTAAAAATAGACCTGCGTTACCTAAATTTACTGAACTTAATTTTTATTGCAAATTACTATTACGTATTAATGATCTTCATAAACTATTAGACATTAAATTGATTAACTTAGTTATGAAATTCGCTACAAGAGTCAGGCTTCTTTTCTGTAGAGGGTTTAGGCTGATTAAAAGGAGCCTGTTCTCATAACGAGAAATTGTGGTTTGCGCTTACCATCTCAATCCACGAAGGACAAATAAATTCCAGCAACTGCGCATACCAGTCATAGTATGGTGACCAAACAACTGACCCACACTCGACAATAGGACTAACTAGAAATTTAAAGAAGCCTTTTGTGACGTGAGACTCGTCAAACTTCTTCGCCCATGTTTTTACGAGGCTACAAGTTAAACTAGCTTTATGAACCACCGATTGAAGTTGAAGATTAGATGCAATTTACTTTCGAAGACGATCTCCACATCACAAAACGGTATGCGCTTTCTAAAATGCATATGAATAGAGAGAGTATGAGATTAATAGTCACTTTTTATGTGCGACCGCCAAGCTACGCTGCGATCCTAATCAGAACGCTAAGGGCAATGCCCATTGGGGATAATTTTTCGACTAAACGTCTTTGATTTATTTTCTCAAAAGCTTTACCAATGTCAGTGAAGCTCACATCGGCTTGTGTGGATTTAATTGAAAAGATTAAGCGTTTGATAACCAATTGTTTCCTCTTAACAAAGATTCTATAGATTCTATTTCATTCACTTCTAATATGCTTCAATTTACATATAAACCACGTTGAGCATAGAAAAAAGTTACGAATGACTTAAGCCAGGTCTCGTTGACTACTATAAATTGATACTCACTGTCAAGACTGCTAAGAAAGAGCGAGCGAAAGTAAGAGCACGACAGAAGTCCTTCCCTGGGAAGATCCCTAGATAAGAACTCTTTATATTTCAGTTAATAAAAAAATCGAATTATCGTGAAAAATTTTTCCGGAATAACAATTTTGAAGGAGAAAATGTCACGGAGGGCTGCAGGATTGCATTTGGAGCAGAAAAATTCGTGGATATATATATAAATGTACATAAATATATCATATATATATATATATATATATATCAGAAAATTTTCTGAAATAAAGTCTTCAATGTCCTCTACAGATGCAATGGGGTAATCGAAAACATGATGTTATTTTATCGAGGCTTAGTTTTTGCAATTGGCGATATAGTTTTTGCTATTATTAATCCCAGGATCAAACTTGTATGCAGATATTGTTAACGTAACTACTTCTTTGTTTATTCTTGTTATAACCATCACTGTAAAATGGGGGTATACTCATTTTGTTTTCTTTCCATAATATATGTAACACCCAAAAGGAAGCTTCAGAGAGCCTGTATATTCATGATCAACGTGAAATCTTGAGTTGATTTAGTCATATCAGTCCGCCTGTATGTCTGTGTAGTGTGTGTTGCTGGCGCTCTCCTGGTCACAAAAACGAAGATATCAACTTGGTAGAAACATTGGAAGTTTCTGCACGCAGATTGGATTGAAAATGGGCCAAATTGGTTAGAGTAGAAGCGCGCAGTGGAGCGCAAACTAGAAAATTTTTTTTTATTTTTGCTCGTTATTCGGAAATTATTAGAACTAGGAGGTTGACACTTTACTCTCTAAGTCCAAAAATGGAACGATCGGCATCGGGTGTGTCCAAACAAAGTTACGAGTAATTAAATTTAATTTTTTCACCTCTTTGATGTTTTAATGCTTGAATAAGCATAAGGCAAACAAGTCAAAACGTTTAAAAATGGATTAATTTTAAAAGGAAGATGGCGGACACCGCGATTCATTTTTTCTTCATAATACCAGCAATATGGGTATCAAATAAAAGAACTTGAAGAATAGAATGCCAAAAGCATAGTGATGGGTACGCGATATACGGCCCCCGCCAAATATTACTTTCCTATTTGTTGTTGTGCTTCTTTCTATTGTATGTTGAGAGGCTTTCTAAAAATAGAAATGTTGATATGGCTTTATTAAGATAGTCCTTGAATAGCTTTGAGTTTGAAAGCGATTCCGAAGCTTCAGTTGGTACGAAGTTGAAATGTAACATGTGCTATTCCTTCCTTGATAGGGTGAAAGAACATGATTATAGGGCTGGGACTGCGGTCTAATGAAAAAGAAAATGAATTATGATGAAAAGGAATGTCGACAATACACGTCAAAGCTTTAAACGCCGCTTTTTCAAAACTCAGTTTTTTTATAACGTCACACAGCATGACTCAAAAAATTTTCATTTTTTTCATTAAAATTTTTTACAGTATCTTTAAAACGGCATTCTCTAGAGAATCACGTGACATATTTTCGACAAGTTAATCCAAATATTTTCTATTGATAAAAGAGTTTGTTTGATCGAAAATTCAATTCTTCATTCGAATGCTTGCCAATCATACAAAAATCAATATTGCTAAAGACTCGTAGCTAATTCCCTGGATATGATAATGCAAATTGAATAATTTTTTTTTAAATTCAATTGTGGACCAGTTATGGTGTGGTGTTGACATTTTCTAATACTTTTATAAAACAATCTCACTTTTCAATGCTTAAACGCATAAGAAGCTTCGCGGATATCATTATTCTACTGCCTAACTTTCTATCGAAAACTTATCGTCAGAAAAAGCTTGATGTTATTCCTTAAAGAAAAATTTATGTGCCCCTTAATCCGATTCGGAGAGAATGTCACATATAGTAATGAGACTAACAAACAATTTTTAATTAAAAAAAATGTTAAGAAATCGCTATTATCTTAAAATCCATTTAAACTGAATTGAAAGGTTTTTACTACGTTTCTATCCCTTACCACCAAGAATCGTCATATATGTATCTCATACAATACGGACAAGGAATTTTATTTTTTTTTGTCATATTTTATCCGTTAATTTTTGTTTACTTCGACTATTACGCTATTTCTAACCGCGTGGCAATAATAATAAACGTGTTTCACAGCGCATATGAAATGAGTTTAAATACGTGATGTTTGTAGTCATAAAACATGCAAAAAAAAGGAAAAAACCACGAATAAATAAAATAAACAATTCTTTTTTTCATACAAAGCAAGTCCTCCGTTACGTCATGCACGTATTTATTTACTATGTACCTGATATCATGTATGCACTGACAATTAAATGAATGCATATGCAAGTGTTTATACAGTTTTCAACATTGTTTAACGAAACTATATACCGAAAATTAGATTTTTCTCCGGTCAGCTTAAGTACGTGTTTGTTTCGTTTTTCCCTTCGCGAATGCTTCCTGTATATGTTGTTAATGCTCACATTTCAACGTGGCCAGATGCGGCCAGATCCTGTAAATTTGTTATGAAATTTTTATAAAAACAAAACATCTCAAGCGCAAAAAAGCAAACATTAAATAAAAACGTGTTAACTTAAACACCACAAAGAATTAATTAACGTTTTTTATAATCAACAATAAGAGCAGATGGGATTACACGAGTTTATTAATATATCGTACGTGACATCGAGACGTAGATATTTGTCAACCCTTAATAAGTGAATCCATAAAGTAGATAAATTGTCAGTAAGAAATGAAAGGCGCAAAGACAATTGAAAAGTTTGAAGGTTTTTACTATGCAGAAGTTATGGGTCTGTTAACAGTGTTGCCACGTATGTGACAGACCAGAGAGTTATTGAGTGACGCGTTATTCTCGAAAAAAGGATGGAAGTAATATTTGGACTGCGGGTTCAGCAAACGGAGAGCCTACCGTCAGAGGATACTCGGGCCAAACCGAGTGGTCTGCTGAGGCATACGCATGTCATCGATGGGTAATGCATTTCAGCACCGGTTCTGACAAACACTCCGATTGCACTGCGGCCAAGGACCACCACGAAGACGCAGTGACAGACTATACTGTTTACCCCGTCTTTATCGGACTTGTCGAACGTTTTAACGAAGATAAGAATGAGAAGAGAGGTGTTATTATAACATCCATCTTGAACCGCAGGCAAACTCTCCAAAGTAAGGTGGTGCGATCGGGACGGCATCGGCTCCGCACATTAGGTTGTGTGCACTTATAATGCCCATTTCTGAGGCCAGCTTTCGAGGAAGATTTCGAACCGAAGGCGAGAAGGAAAGGAAGATACATTGATTACGTACACAAATATCATACATCGTGCATATGAAATGTGTATGAAATATGTATAATTTATATATATTTGTTCATATACACGATTATATATATTTCTTACAATTTCTTACGGTTTCTTACGATATCTTATTAGGTCAAGTTTTTTTCCGAGCCAACTGTGGCAGATGCCGTTTGGAATTGATTGATTTCCGAATTGGAGATGGAAAGTTTGAAAATATGGCTTAAAGACCACGTTTGAGTGGACGAAAATTTAATTTTATGAATTATAGGCGTGACCAACGACTTTTTTGAACGTTAAATGAAGGGAATGAAAAAAAATTTCAGGGCAACATCCTCTTGCACGTATTTGTTTAGACAGAGCGCTAGTAATAACGATGAAGGACGAAAACATGCGACCGAAAAGATCAAAAATATTATGCAATGTCAATAACATAACACTTTTAAAGCACGTTATGATGTGTTTCTTGACTCACTTCGGCTTCTGTCCAGATGGTCACACTAAGCAATCATAACATTTACGGGAAGTGAGTGAAAGGTGCAGTTACCCGATTGTTATACATTGACAAAAAGACACTAGCTGAGCTAAAGAAGATGCATAGTCACATGTAAACGGGATCTGGCCCTGACATGGTTAGAGCTCCAATATCCCTCCCCGAAACTAATCTAAGAACAACAATCTGTTACAAGGACGTTTGCAGAGGCCGTTACAATTCAATTAATGTCAAGTTGCCAAGAACTTATCTACGCAGGAATTTCGTGGATGGACTACAAATAAGACTTATGTACCAACTAAATATTTTTGAAAGGCGCAATCTTTTATTGCCTACGCAGTTGCAAATACAATTAATTTTATTTGCTCTGACGTTTTCGAGCAATCCACAATGGTTCGCAATACTGTCAAAAAGAAATTGTTCGCCATACTCTAATTCTATTTTTATTGTTGGGATCTTATAGCAGATACTCCAAACCAACAGAAAAATCATTTTTTTGATGTAACATACAACATGTCGTCAAAGTTGAAATTATTTGATGCATTTGCAGCCAGAATTGCGTTCTTCACTTTATGGGGCTTACTGCAATCATTTGATCCAATAGAAAAGAACACGTGCAATAAACGGGTTATACGGTATGGAAAAGAAAGGTAATGATAACTACACCAATTTTGTAAAACAAAATGTACAAAACTTAAATGGTTGTAAAAAATAAAATCATATTTTCCAGAAGCGTTTTCAATTTTTGGAATTTATTTTATTTTTTCAATTTACTTAAGCTTTGGAAATGTTGTTGGAGTTTGCTAACCATAAGACTAAAAATCTAAGTTAGCTTGATGTATGTAATTTTTGGATATGTTTATTTCGATTTGCCATCTTATTCGGGTTTTGAGAAAGAAATTTTTTTCTATTTGCAAAATTCATCAATGTTTGATAACGAATTGAATTTAAATTGAAGTTGAGTTTAATAAAAGTCTAATATTTGGGTAAGAATGTGTGTACATTATATTTAAATTTTAATCCTTAAATTTTTAAAATTCAAATTTTTAAAAAAAACTTGCATTTATTTATTTTTTTTTTCATTGTTATTTTAAGTTTTTATATTCTTGGCCAGGAAGAGTGGTATTTCGAATCGCAGTGCAACCCTACAGGGTTGTTTTAAATTTTGTTAAACTCTGAGCACTAGAGAGCAAAATCCATTGCTAGCTTTTGTCTGATGTGAACTTGAAAGCTTCGAATAGGTTTGAAAGATAAAACGAGTTGAAATATGAAGCTCTCTGCATTGCATTGTTTGTTTGTTTAATTACAACAATACATCTCTTTATGAAATAGTTCCACATGTCTAATAAAACAAAAGATATTAAAAGTTTTAATTTGACAGTGACATAAATGGACTCTGCTGTTTTTTTATTATGGAAAATAATATTATTGCTTGCAGACACATTCACATTAACAGCACCATATTGCGAGTTGTTTTCATATTATTTACACAATCATTATTACTTCTGGCAAAGTGATTACTTGCTTTGACTTGGAAAGCTTTCCTAGGGAATGAAGACAATTTTCATGAAAATATTCATATCGTGAGAAATAGGATTCAAAATATTTTTATCTGTGCTAATTAGAAGATATTTACTATATGTATATGTATGTATTATAAATATTTGCGTATATAATATGAGCAATCAGTTAGGAGATGTCCCCAACAAGGTGTTTGTTAGAAAGAAACGAGCAAAGCGATAGATAAGCAGTAGGTCACGACCGACTGGCAAACGTAGTCAATACTCAAAAGTCTTATTAGATTTCATTTATGTTTGTAAAGCATTAAGTCCAAGTCTCCATACAATTTTCAAATATCTAAGCAGCGTGTATGGTGGCGACATATGATTTCCTGTTGATCCGCTTGGAAAATTCTCTGGTACGCCCATGAAAGTTAGCGTAAACCAATTAAAGCGATATATGATAAATTTGGAGAAATGTTCCACAATTTAAAAAAATCGTATAAATTGAGAAAACTCTAAATATTTTCTCGAAAAACCGTACAAAGCAGATAATGACGAAAGCAAAGTTACATATTTATAAAACAAAAACAACTCATTTTCATTGTAAACGCAAAAAATATACATTATTGTACAGTGAAAACTCAGTCCATAAGTACAATATAAAAAAATTTAAATTGCAATTAGGAGTAAAATCATTTTTGCAACTATTCACCGCTACTTGATAATAGCTTTTAGGAATGTATTCAAATGAATTCTTGTTTTCTATGAACTGAACAGTCTAACAGAAAATAAATACTGATAAATAAATAAATACACACAGGTATGGCTTGTGATATTCAACCATTCGGTTTAACTTATGCATTATACATCTCTTACATATTTTTATATATCGAATAACATAAGCAAAAAATCAAAACAAAAAGACAAGAAACAAATTTTGACACACTTTAAGACTTAACGAGTTACATTTCCAAATTGAAGAATAAGTGAAAAGAGTGCAATTTAAAAATTGTTGCTTATTTTTTCAAGCACAGACTTAAGATAGTATAAGTACTTGATTGTTTCAATAAAGTGCATCATTTCTTTTGTGACGATCGCTAATGTGTTTATCCAACTTATTCAACATCATTCAACGACTCAACACTGGAATATCAGACTAAGCGGTTCAGGTCCTCTGTTAATATTAGACACGGATATAAGAGCAGTTGACTTGGTGTTTTGAAGCCGAGCAAACTAGAATACATGTTAAGGAATTCTGCCGAATCATTATAAGATTAGATTCTCACTTAGTAGTCAGTCATCTTTATTCAAATCCTTATCTTTGCAGTATGAAAATCGCAACGATTGTAGCTGACAGTAAAGTCACGTAAGATGGGACGAATGAAAAATATTAAGATATTGATAAAAACACTATACCTTCAAACCCATAACAAACACTTTTGAGCACTCTTGGAAAAAATCGATTATCATGTTCGTCAAGAATTTACAGAGTTTCTGAAGAATATTTTGGGATATGACAGGATGTTTAATCAAGTTAACGCAAGACTATTCTACAGTGTCAGATGTGTTGGTTTAAAGTCTCTCTGTCGACTTTTTAAATATTCTTGTTTTACGTATCTAACAACCGCAAATGATGATAGTTAGAAAAAGTCTATTTAGTTTATAAAACATACAACCGGGTACACAGAAGACAAATAAAATCTCATACGTGCATATACACAACAAGAATGTGTATTAATAAACATCAATATTCATATCTGTAACGCAAGTAAACATTTATGCACATTTGCGAATATGTATCGCGGGCAAGTACTTATATAAATACACATCGAGAAAACTGTGCATTTGTGTAACTGAATAAACACCCATTAGCACAGATAGTAAGTGCATTCATAAATAGGTGTGCGTATCTTACATTCAACCCAAATGAATATATACGTGTATGCATATATGCTTGTTTGGCAACATACATCTGTTGGTTGGTGTTAAGATTACAAAAAAAGAAAAAAAGAAAAGCGAAGCGAAGCAAAGAAAACATTTCGTATGTATGCTTATGTAATATAAGTTGTGGCTAAATATATGCACGTGCATCCACACAATGCTTTCATTGCTACGCTTTACGGAATAAAATAACCGTCAGGGTTGCACTCCACACGATGGCGTAAATGCACACGAAACACAGAACGATAATAGTTTAATTTGTTAACGAACAGTCAGAAAAAGGGTGAGCGGAAGGCAACAAAAATGTTCTTAACAAGAATTAAATGATTTATAAAAGCCATTAAATCACATAATGAATGATTCACTATGGGTCAATATGTAAATTGTTGGCAATATTCGTGAGAATTTGCTCAAGCTTCAAAATGTTTTGCATTAAAATATTAAATAATTTTAAAATCCTTTGAAAATCTCTTTCTTTTCTTTTTTTTCTTGGTTTGCAAAGCAGAAAAAATATAAAAAACAAAAGAAATTTAAAAACTTTTTCCCTATATTTTCCTCATTATTGAGTAGTTATGGCACATTTATTAGTACGGCCTATTTATTAATTATATATATATATGTATATATACATCCTCCCTCACAGATATAAATGACCAAGTGTTCCATATAAAATATAGCAAATAAGCTATTTTCCGTACATACCGCTCACCCGTAGACAGATATCTCTGGGGGTTTAACGTGGGTACACTACCGTGAAGGTTTAATCCCACCGTGCCAGATGGCACACGGAGTGTGAAACACTCGAACACCCTGAGGCTAATAATCCTCGTAACATACGGTGCCGAAGGCGGCACACACGCTGCCATGAGGAAGATTAGGTCCTCGAGTACTAGACGAGATTCGTTATGGTCGCATCTCCCCTCTGGTGAGGACGAGGCACTATCTAAAACCTCTGCCTTTCTGTGGGTAAGGCACCCCGTTCCAATGCAACTCCACACCGAGCAAAAGCTCTTCCCGCGATTTTGGGCTAACCACAGCCACCACGAAACTCCCGCTATGGGCCGTTCCCTTTGTCAGGCCAAAGCTAGGTAGAAGAAATGCTTTGGGGGCTCCTGACACCCGTGGTACCAGAATGAAGACAAAAGAATTATAGAAGAATTTTAAAAAGTCTCCAGTCGGACTTTCTGAGGTAGTCATTCAAAGAAGAAACCCAGTCTATACTATGCGCACGGGCATAGTATTCTCACTGGGCGGAGCGAGGCCTATCTCAACCTCTTAGAGTAAATTGTTGTGGAACATAGTCCGAAGACAGACTCCGAAGACCGAGTTTACATCAGTAGCGTTGTAGGGGAAACGTGGAAACGGATTTCTCCACATCACCAACCAGAAAGAGTAAGCCTCTGGCAAGACTTAAGAGCTCCATGCAGCTCCTAACCCCCTGTTATTCAGTCATTGTCACCGTACAAGAGAAGCACGGAAGAGGATCAGACTGAATTGTCCAGATCACCTCTCTCGGCGCTGCGTCTGATGAACACCTGCGAAAAAAAAACGCGCTCAAAGCTGCCACCGTCTCAGAAGTAGAGAGAGCCAGACTGAGGTCAAAGTTCCCATTCGTCCGTCGAATACCCATTGCTTCTAAGTCTCTGAGATCCGAGTACTTGGAGCATACATACAAAACGTGCAACAAATCTTCGGACATGCCGCATAGGCTAGCCCCAGTTCCCGACAGACCTCTTTTATGCAGAAATGCATTAAGCGATCCGTGGCCCGTAGCTCACCCACAGACAGCAAAGTTGGTTCATTGCAGTACATTACACCGAATGCCAAGCGTCATAGATAACGCCACTAGTGCGTTTAAAATTCAAATAAGCCAATATAAGAATATTAGTATCCGAAATTGACCTGCACGGAGTTACTATTTATGCCTACGCACTATTAATATTGATAGTACTAAAATTGGGCGTTGTGACCTTTGTTTTAAAAAACAAGAACATTATAGTCGTGTAAGGCCGACCAATAGATACCCTACATCAGTTCGCCTAATGCAGTTGTTCATTCGTTTTGATAATAATACATTAAAAGTTGCACATTATTTTCATGCGAAGACATAAGAGCCCGTATATTGGAGGAATCCTTACAGGCATTGGTATCCAAAAAATAGACTTACATGGTGCAAATTCGTTAAGGTTGATATTTTGGTGAAATTTGATACGCTGACGTGTTATGGCCCAAGGACGTACACTTTTGAAAGTGGTCAAGGTCGAATTACCTTTCCGACCGCTTCCCACATAACAGCTTAGCTTGAAAAGTCGCTATACGATTAACTGTAGCGTATTTAAAGGTGAACTGGGACCTACTACAATGTTTTCAATTGTTTTTTTCGTAAAATTCGTTCGATTTTCAAACTTTACCTAATAATGTAACGAGAAAAAGTCTGGTTTTCTAGACGATAGGGAATCGTGATAGTGTTTTCAGCAGACAAACGGCCCAGCCGAAAAGGCTATACAATACATGCTATTGAAAGACATTCACTCATTAGATAGTAAGCGGATCATGAAAATTAAACTTTTGATCCGAGTTAAGAAATTTATAGGTATTAAAGAAACCGATCTGAGATGAACTTAATTTCATTTGGTTTGTGTTTTTTTGTGTTGTCGAAAACCATTTTCAAAAATAAAGAAATTATTAAAGTTTCAACAGAAAGTGTTGTTTTAATAAAAATGTTTTTGAGAAATTCTATTAAAATGTGGAAAATCATTTTGTGAGCGATTGTGTATAAATATATTTCCTATACTATTGAACAGTTACTTGACTTCAAATTATTCGTTTTGTGTTGTGAGTTTTCATTTAAATTCTAATAAATTAAATCACAGTTGTGCGTATGTAAGTTTCTTTTGTTGTTCTCTCTTTATTATAGTACCTACCCATGGCACAGATGACAGTTGCCAACAATGCTAGTATTAAACGTCTTAGGGGCATTTTAATGCAGCATGACTGGCTTTTGGTGTCGCCGTTGCCAACCGTTTGTTCGGTTGTTTGATGTTTTTGTTGATACTCGCTGGTATGGCAGACCCTTATGCTGATAATGGGAGCGATGTTAGAAATGTTTTTGTGCTCATTGTAGATGCTGCAGTTGTTCTTTTGACTAAAGTTAGAGCATAGATCCCTGCGGTGTAGTTGTTGCTAGGCGGATATTCTTCTTTGGGGAGCTGTTTTAAGTAATTTTCGCTGTAATGGCTGTCGGCTGACGCAGCTGCTACTGTGGCTACGACGTTTGTGAATGTTCTTTTTGTCGGTCTTATTATTGCTGTTGCTTTTAAAGTTCTTGGCGGTTATGCTCTTATATTTAGCTGCTATTAAAATTATTTTCAAAACTCCATTTCTCTCTTTCGCTTCCTATTTTTCACCGATGTTCGCCATTCATTTTTCTCCCATTTTTTTTTTTTTTTTTTGTTACGACCATTCAAAACACATTTAGTCTTTTTGTTAAATTTTGTATCTAAATATTTGTAGATTTTGCCAAAATATTCACATAATTTGTGTGCATCTAAGTTTAATTTTTCTTCTTTTAACACTATATACTTGTCTATTTACGATTGGTGTGCTTTTTCTTGTTTTTTCTTTTTACTTGATTTTTATTTATTTTTACATTTCCAGATAACAAGGTAGAATAGAGGTGAATATTCTAGGTTTTATGAACAAGGTAAGCTAAAAAACTCTCTTCTTTTTGTTTGTTGTGTTGAAAGCCATAAATAATATGAGAAAAAGTTTAAGTGTGTCAGTGTTTTTTTTTTTTTTTCTATTTTTCTTTTCTATAAAATACAAAGTAGAACTTTATTAATACTAACAAGTTTTTGCAATTTTGTTTGTTTTTCACGTTAAGCAAACTTTCAGAATTCATTTGAACACAACTCTTCGGTTATAAAAAAAAAAAATTTTTTTTTTTTATATCCTTGTGGTCGGGGAAGCTTGTGTCTTTTATTTCCGATATAATTAAATTAAGTTTGAAGCAACCACAACTTAAGCACTTAGTTGGTAAGAATGATAGGTAAATTTTTCGCTTATAAAACTAAAAATTTTAATGGTAATAGACTTAAGCACTTTAAGCAGATAATCCCTCTTGTTTTAGAAAATTAAAAAAAAAAAAGAAGTTTTAAAGGTCAAGTTTCTAAATGTTTAAAAGCAGTTTTCAATGAATTACTTTTCAAAAATTGCTGACAAGCAGTCATGAAAATTGTGTTCTCTTTCACACTTGCAGCAGAACAGGACTTTTTTGATACGTCCATTAAATAATGGTTGATATACAAGGTCTGCGCGGTTTTTTGCCACTAGGTGGTATTGACGTCTATATTTCGGGCAAAAGTCACCTGATTGTCTCAAACGAACATGTGCTTAAAAGGTAACATTTCAGCTTACATTTTTTCTGAAGATAGTTTTCTAATTCTTTGCTTTCTTGAAAAACTAGAGAAATATTTGAAAAATACGCTGTGTAATGCTTTTTCATTATAAAAAAGGTAAAAATAAGCCGACAGATTTATGAACTATACGGTGACAATGTTGTGAGTGAGCGAAGGACCTAGGAGTAATTTGCTCGATTCAGTTCCGAAAATTTCGATCTGGTCGGCCACTCACTGAAAAAGTTTATAACACTTTGCCATTGCCAGAGTTGGAGTGATGTTTATCTCTTTATTTTTTGTAGGAAATTGTACTGGGAACACAGTACAAGTTACGTTTCAGTTTCAAATTTCAAAAACTTTTTACTTCGACATTTCAAATATGAAGCAGGGCGAAGGCGGACCAGATGAACTGACGACCAGCAAAAATATAAATTATAATGCAAACCGACAGAAAACTAATTGCTTTTAGTTCAGGTGAGGATTTTTTCAATTTGCATTTTTCCAAATCCTCGTTTTTTCTATGCATTTATTTCCTCGGCTTCGTTTATTCTATACAGCTAATATTTCTTTATGAACAATACCTTGAGGCTGTCAACATTCAATCCACGATTTTGAGACCATTTTGAACAAGCACTTAAAGTTTAACAAAATTGTCTCTACCAACAATGAAAAAATTGTAAGTGAAAAATAATCAACTCGTCCTATGACCAAACTTCCATTTAAGCTTAAGGAAAGAAGCTTTATAAGAGGTCTTTCGCTGAAAGCGACAGTTTTTAAATCAGTAATTTTCAGTTCCACATATGTTTAGTTTTGGTGTTTCCAGGTGTGAAAATATCTAATCTAATTTACTCCATCATGCAGCGACTCACTATTCTCGATCGTTTAGAAATCGTTAAAAAAAGATGGCAGTTCAGCTTTGGATGCGTATCTCTTGTTCACCAGAGAATTAGGCCCCACCATTGTTTCTCTATTCAGGCCATCGCGGTCTCGCAATTTAACGCCCATCGAGATTTTTTCAGGCCCTGAAAGCGTAATCTTTGAAATATTTGGAGACGAACAACTGTCAGACTATCGTAGACATAATGACAGAGTGATGAACAAGTAGAACTATTGTGTGCATATTATGCTCAAAAGATAACTGCAGCTTCAAAATAAAGCATATTTTACTTTGACATATTGAGTGGTTTGGTTTTCAAAATTAGAAAAGTATCACCTTTCACGAATATCACTCTTAATGAAAGACCTTTTAGTCTGCGAATAGCTTGAGCCTCTGTGTTGTTGTGGAGATTATCATAAATCTAACCTTCATGGACTCATACTCATAAAATTATCATTAAAAATTACATGGTAGATAGTCATTTATGAAGCAGATAGGTAAAGGTATATGAAATGTAATTGGATACGCCTGAGAAGTTTTCACTTCAGTTTGTAAAAAAGTTTCGCGAAGATTAATTAACCAACAAGTGCCATATTACTAAAAGAATCGAGGGTAACTCGTTTATATTTAATCTTTAAAGTCTTAGTCAAAGCGGCTACGAATTCCGAGTAAAAAATAATGTGGACAATTGACCACGCAATGTACAAACACACCACTCGCGTAAATTTGAAAATGAAGGCCCATGATTTCTTAAAGTGGATACTACTTAGACAAAATCGATCAGAAAAGAACATTCCCGGAACTTATGCATCAGCGTAAGTCAAACTGTATGCTGTTTATGCATAGGTATAACCATAGCTAATGTTTTATGAAGACATATTTGTCAACCTATCAAGGACTGCTTTTTTTTATTATTCTCTACTATTGAGTGGATTTTCCATTTGTTCCAGATATTCCTCTCAAGTAAACGTACACTAACATTACTCTTTCTTTACTTTCCCCGTTACCTACATTTCTTTCTAAAGCATGTGCATGTGCAAGAAATATCCCCTCTCTAACAATAGAGGGACTGATAAGTCCCTTAGTGGCTTATATTCATTGTACAAATAAAACGCTATTGAGAAAGCGTAGCTTTTCCATAAAGCACTATTTTTACACCTAGCGCCGAGAGGTTGTAGTCTATATTTATCTTGCCAGAGAAATGAAAAATTGTGAAAATTGGTTGAAATAGTTTGGGGAAGAAAAAGAGAAACATTTTTCTGACACTTACAAAAAATATAAAAAATTTTTGTAGAAATTTGTCTTCGTTGAAATATCTCGATTGCTTTCATATCTCATATTTTTTTTCTTATTATACTTACAGCAATATGTTCTGAACAATGAAATGCTGCACAAAAAAAAAAAAAGAAAAGAAAAACAAATGGTGCTGCGATGTTGTGGTAGTCCCCGCACATAACCCTCCAAGCGAGTGCACCGTAGATAATTTCTTTAAATCAAATTATTTATTTATATCCTTTTAATTGTTTTATTCACGCGTAAAGAAGAGGAAATATATGACTCTTGTGTTGGAAAACAACTATTTACTTAACCCTACGCATCGAAATGCACGCGCACATTAATGAGGCAGAGACCCTGCAAAGCGTATATATATATTCGTAATCAATATCCAATTACAAATAGACTTCGATATGTGCGTGCGCTAGTTCGTGGTAAACCACCTCCCGGTTTTACAAATTAAGATGTTAACTGCAGGTTACGTCAAAGCACGGAAAATGCTTGCATATAGGTGGGCCAACAATCAACCATAAACCAAAAACACCTTTGGTTTTCTGGGCTTTTTTACTAACCCTCTACTGCGGAGATACAACGATAAAAATTTGCAATCATATTTTGGGGTGCACGATCGCTCACAAAATACCGTAACTGTACAAAAATTAAAAAAATTATTTGTCTCCACTAGTGGAAGGAAATTTAATATTTCCTTTTTCTTTGCAGAGTAGTTAGGAAGGGATTGAATTATGAGATATTTCGCTTTCAACACTTTTTTTCATCTGCACTTGTGAATCATGTTTCCACATAATTGTATAAAAAGGAAAGTGCAAAAAAAAAGAAACCGTTATAAAGTATCACATCAAACAGGTCCTGGCAATTGCAAAGAATTACTAACTTGCAAGAACTGTTATAAATTATTCAGAACTTATCTGTTACAAAGTGCAAACTTATAATTGAGTTTCTCCTTCAATAAGTTTTCCCGGATAGCGCACATATTTGCAGATAAATATTTGCATTTCATTACGTCGTCAATTTGCATAAATTTCTTTGATTAAATAATAGCTCGAAAAGCAATTTTTTTCAACACATACTCTTATGTATGTTCAAGAAAGTTTGAAAAAAAAAAACCTTTTTTTGTTGATTTTCCTTATGATATAATTTCAGTTCGATGGATACCGTCCTGCAGTGGCTTTTTTCCCCTTTTTCTTTTGTTCTATATGAGATGAGATTCTTTTTATAGCAATCTATATGAAGGGTGTTAGCAGGTTTTTTTTTTCATAACGAAATCGAAATGTATTGCAATTTGTCGTACATCAAGAAAAGAAAACACTGAAAGCGAACAATTTATCGAACGGTGGGCCGATAGATTGCAAAAAAAGTGAGAGACTTGAAGTCATCGTAGAAGAGAAAAGTACAAAAATGTAGCGTGTGTTGAGATATAAACGTGTTGACCGATTAGACCAAGTGCATGGATGCTGGACAAGTGAGTAATGATGCTCACGGATGTTCTTTCTAATACCTATTCAAATATTTCACATTTAGCAGACGACCCGTGTTTAGATAAACAGCGCAATCACTCACAATAAAAAAATTTCGAACGAGAAACATCCCTACCATAACATTGCTTATAACATTGTATTATAAACGATTAGTGTAAAAATCAGTTACTAAAAAGATGTGAAAACAGATGTGTGCAGAATTGAAAGATTTTTAAGATAGATGTGAATTATCGTGTCTATGTCAACTGAGTACTGCACCCTAGAGACAAACCCGTCCGTCACACATTAGTAAGATGTTGTTTTCAAAAATTAGGTATGGTGTTCAATCACATAGGCTGCCGCGAAGTAAGGGACATTGTAGACTCATTACGAAATAAGTACAAGCAATATAGTCGGCCATGAGCAATCGTTAAATACCCTACACCAACCGACATTTATTCATGCAGCTCGTTTTCAAAATGAGGCATTATGTGTGAAGTGCTCGAAATAGTCGCCCGATCCGAGCTAATTTCAATAGAGTTTTCGGCCTTGCACCAAATTTCATTAAAGTATCACAACAACGCTGACGTGTAGATTGTTGACCAGAAGAATACAAGAAGGGCAGACGAACAAACTACCTCAGGAAACGGTCTCAATTTCTCCTGCGTGTTGTATATATCCACTCAAATTCAATACACTCCAAAACCCAAGCGGTGTAGGTTATAAAAATGCTGCTACCCAACGAATAACAGATAAATGATAAGTCTATTGAAATGATCAACTAATAAATAATTATTTCTGTGCTAATGGAAAAGTCAAAATATAGGCATAGAGGCTTCTCTCAGAATACGGCCTATCAAATTTAAAGCTCGCATTTTGTAGAAATAAACGTTTTCATTTGCATTCAATTGTCGTCCACGACGTCATTTATGTTGCCGTCTTTATATCGTTTCAATTAAAGAATCTAATGAGATGCTGTTGTGCGTTCGTTCATCTGCCGTGTAAGTTTTTCCTGTTTATAAATTCAAGCTTTCATCAAGATGTCGGTAAAGATTCCGCAGAATTAATCCTTGTGACCTTGTGGTTTGAGTTCTTTTCAAATTTTCAAAATCGAAAGAAAAACTTACTACTTTAACTACTAAGAGAACGTTCCCTTACATATTTCGACGCTCTTAGCCTAAACAAGGAGTTTAGCCTCTCTACTAATAACATATTTTTGCTAATGGTGCACGTATTACACCGGAAGCCTCTCTGGTGTTTAAAAAAGCAAAGTTCCCCCAATAAACACATTTACATATCCACGGTTACTGAAAGGCGCTTAAGTAAAATATTATTTCAATATATTCCGCGAATAGTGCGTATCGAAGCTTCGTCTTTTTTTTTTTTTAACATAAACAGTTCGCTATTTTATTTATTTATTTGGTTTATATGTTTATCTCCCATACGGAGCGCTTCAATGATGGGAAATTCTTAAGCATTTCATATGAAAAGCAAAAAAAGAAGAGCTTTTTGTATTTCTTTTACGTAGTTATAACTCGAGGCTCTATAATATACATATATATTTTTTTCTTTGATAAAATATTGCCAAATATATCTGAGCCATCACATTACAAAGCATCACCAACCAGCTTTATGTCTGTTTACTATTTCAGAAGATTTAACAAAATTTAGGACACTTTGTTTGTTGGTTTAGTGCGCTTGGTTTTCCTCCTTTTCTGTTGGCATTTTCATCTTCATTTTTATTTAATTATTTATTTATTTTTTTTTCGTTCTATTTAGTTTCTTGTTTACTTCTTTTGCTATTATTTATTGTTACACATTTTTCCAGTCAAATGAACACAATCCGTTTCACTGACACTTGTACGATGATAAATAAATGCGATATAAAATATTCTACAAATGGCATAAAACACTCTTTATCGTTTTTACCAAGAAGCATGATTATATAATATTGCATGATATATAGTATAACTTTTTCCATTATAATACAAAAGTAAAGAGGCAGCCATGATCTTTTCAAATTAAATATTTTTTTTCTTTACAGCACTTTTGGGCTTTATCTTGTTGTTTTTTATTTTTATTGGAATATGAAGATTCTACTGTCAGATCAGATATAATAATGTTTCATGCCTTCGGAAAGTACGCTTGAACGAGTGAAGTTCGAATATGATTTGTATGTTGAAATAATTGTAAACCAATAAAGGCAAACCACTCAAGTAGGCTTTTTTTGCGGAATGTATTTTGTTTAGAGACTGAATGAATTGTAATGAAGGGGAAAAAGTGCGTCAAAAAGTGAATGAATAACCATTACTTTAATGATGATGCTGTTACTTCGTTTCATCATAAGGCCAACTGCTGCTTGTCGAAAAGTAAAGAACTCAACTCTCTACACATCCAATTAAGTGTTTTGTGGAATCTCATGTCTGACTTCACCTTCTAGTAAGCGATTTTATTTGTTTACTTTTTCATGTGGTTGTTTTTGTGGAGGAATTAGCGAAAAGTGATTTACTAAGCGATGTTTGTGGTTTCACTGTGGGCTGTTTAGAAGTGAAGTTCATAATTAAAGTGCAAAATTAAAGATTGCGATTTCCTTCTAATGGAAAATTTTATTCATCAAATATTATTGCATTACTATTAACAACTTCGGTCATCGATGATATTTTATCTAAATATTTTTGAATACTTTTTACCCAAGTTAATTTAGAAAAGTAATTCGAAAGCACTTGTGCATTCAACTTAGGGGTCATTGATCCCTTTACCAGTCGATTAGAACTGTCTAAAGTGGCTGTTACCGGAGACGCAATGTTCTTTTTTTCTTTGCTTTTCCTACAAAACATTATAAGATGAAGCATGCTAGGATTATCGATCGGTTTGTAGCGTTCAAAAATTTGCGAACATCAAAAACCTCACAAAAGTACTCGTCATATAATATGTATTCTTGACGATTGTAAGAAGACTCTATCGACTCACAATTGTTGTTCACTACTGTCTATTTTTTATTATAATAATTGTATTATTATTTATTTGGCCAGAGATGTAAATTTTAAGACTAAAGTCTTAAAGCACTAGCGCCTAAGGCTATCGGCTTTATTGAAAACCCTACCGCACTTGAGATTTGAAGTCATGGCCACTAACTTGTTAGTCGAGACTCTAGGTAAAGGCTCGCCTACTCAGGCGGATATGTAATAATTTTAAAATATCATTTATTATATTAGTTAGCATTTTACTTTATTCAATTGCTTTTTTTATTTTTTGTATAAGTTTTTTATATAAAATTATTCTGTTCTTTTATTTTCAACAAACAGATTATGCGTTTGATTTTGAGGCATAAAAGAACATATGCTTTTAAAACAATGCAAGCACACAAACAAAAAATGTCCATCACTTTCATTATCCAGTAGAGTATACAATTATCGCATAAATATTTTACAAACGTACATGTTTTCCCACTTATCACACAAGTACGTCGTCGTTTAATTGTTTTATTTAACCTATTCAAAGGTCCTTGTGTGGCATCGTTTGTACTTAAATGCAAGCGCACCCATACACGCGTGGGCTTATGCATATGAATTTACAGCTACGTAGTTTTATTCCATCATCATCGTCATGATCCCTTTGGTAAACATTTGCTTTGTTTCACTCTTTGGCATTTAAACGAGTTGCACGTTTATGAGAGTGTGATGACACCTAATTTTTTTTTTTTTTTTTTTTTTTAATACTTTAATCCATAACAGAGTAATTTGTGTAATTTTTAATTACATGACATGCACATATATGCGAATTCAAATATGCCGAGCAGATCTTTTTTTATATATGCAAAGCAGACACTACTATATGGCTATTAGCGTATGTATTAACCATGTAAGGCTTTGTATTACCGCTTTGCCAGAATTCGCGTGTGTTATCCCGAACGATGCAAACCTTAAACTGACACTGTAACTGTTTTGTTAGCGTTAAACATTGCGCACTTTGGAATCATTTCCATAGAAAAAAAAAAATTAAAATTCATACATAGCTATCTCGATTTATACGGGACGATTATTCGCTTTCGCTTAGAGCAGACGTAACCGAATGCATCGTAATGTGTTCCAATTTCCGAATTTACATCTTTTGAGCATCATCATCATCATCGGTATTTACGATGTTCTATTCTTGTTTTCTCATTTCTTATGTTCCGCTTTATTTAGTATTCCTGAGAGATATCTCTGCAGAGATATATATTTAACAGCTCAGAGATTTTTGTGCTATTTAAGAAGCGAAGCTCCTAAGCACGTGTTATTGTAAAGCGCATGACTGTTCACATTCTCATTCTCCTAATTACATAGGCATTGAATTACGTTACAAACTATGCGAATATTTTTTTCATTATTCGCATTTCGGTTCTATGGTCTCACGGACAAATCAAAGAATTTGTTTTATTCTGATTGCTGGACGAAGTTCAGCTCACGCAAGCAATCCAATAAATTTAATTCCAAAGCACAAATATGCCACGAAATTTTCATTAAAGTAAATTTTTTTTTAAAGACAGTTAGTTTGCTTTTAAAATTCCATTCAACACCCAGGACGGCTTTAGACTGACCCACATTTGAGTATACCGATCGACTCACAGTCACCTTCTGGTGGAACACCGGCGTATTTTAGTCCAAGGACGCTCGGTATTGAATATGATTAGGATCGAATCTGTTTTTCGAATACCGGTAGGATGGTGTAGGGTATTTAATGGCGGACAGTGGCCTATTGCAGTGTTTTTACTTATTAAAACTGGAAAACTTTTTTTTAAATTAAATTACAACCTTTTTCCAATGTACTTTTTAGAGATATGTCTATACAGCTACCTTTTAGTTACGGTAAATATAGTCATTGCAATACGTGCGTCATGTGAAAAAATATAAATTCACACTTCGTAGAGGTCCTATAAGCAGGTCGATAAGACAGAGGATAAAAAAGTAGGTGCACACTCCGCGAAAGTTTTAATAGGGATTCGATTTTGATTTGTTTCCACCCGGAAGTTTTTCTGTGATTCTTTTTTTTTTCTGGACGGAAGATCTAAATCGTACAGAGTTTGCTTGTATAATCGTGCCGAATTTTAAAATTACAGGACATACCCTACCATCGTACTTTTATAAATTGCGGCTGCAACATTCAGACCGTTCGTAACGAAGTTGAGGACGCATTGGAGAACACATTTGCATTTACAATAACATCCTTACTAATAATTTAGAAATTGCGGTTTGTGCATTGAGCCTAAAACTAGCAAAAAGACGTTAGCGTTTAAGGAGAGCAGCAAAGAGAGCATTTTCAAGCAAATCTTATTTTACAACACAAACACTTTTATACGAAGTTGGTATGTAATGAAGCGAGGGAGATAAGTTTCCTATAGTAATAGTTGAGATACGTCCCGTCCTATCCAAAAACCGGGCAGAGAAGAAGAAAATGTGTTTATATTATTGTAGAAATCGTATAAGAACAATACTCTAAAGAATTGAAATGACGATGAATTTACGGACAATATATGCATACGCTATTTTATTGAACAATAAAACCTATAACACATGAAAGAAAGAAAGAAATGAAAAATGTCTTATGTCTTGGAGTATTACTTATATTTCTAGCGTAGTAATGAAAGAGAGAGTAACTTTTCATTGCATTATTGTTTTGCAAAGCATTATCCCTTTTCTATCTATCATTTTCCTTATCGATCTACAAACTTTCGCAAACGTTCGAAGCATTTGCCGTAACATTTTCCCCGTTCCGCTTGAGGTACTTCCAGAGCAACCGCTTCTTTCGGCGACGAAAACGCTGCGGACGCAATTTTTTCTTCATGCTCGCTTACAAAAAGCAGTCATTAGGTGCCAAATAAAGTCTGTACGACGGACAACCAACTAATTCGATTCTTTGAGTGTTCAAATAATTGGGCGTTATTAAGAGGTACTTATGAGCTCGCATTATCGAAGATTGTTTCGGCGGCACTTCTTTGTATTCCTTATTTCACCAAAGACTTCCGGCAAACAAATGATTGTGCGCCTTTGAGAGTTGATCGTGTTACGTTCCTCTAAAGGCGCTGTTACTATACGATCAGTTTTTTTTTGAAAAACAGGCAACCATTTGATTCAAAGTAAGCGACATGATCTGGAAACAACCATAAAGCTGACTGCTTTCTACTTTCCGGCTCATACGCATAGGTTGTCTTACGTCATCTGTTACGATCTTATGTACGTCTTTTGAAACGCCGCCATTGCCTTTCTTAAGCATTTGTTTGTACCAGTCGGTATGAGCATATTTTAAAATTTTGTAAAGTTAAAAAATCTTCTGCACGGTTAAGAGATCATATTGTATTTTAAGTATGTTGATGGAACTAATGTCTAAGATTGCCTCAATCTCATAGTATGTTATATGTTAACATTGCTTTGTTAGTTGTTGCACGGCGTTCACGTTTTCTGGCATACATATTGTTGCCAGGGCAAGAAATATATATAGTGGCCCACGTATTATATTTCTTGATCAGGATGAAACAATGAAATATCGACATTTGTTCAGTTATGACTTGCCAAGTTTCCGATCCTTCTAAATTCCAAAAGAGTCATCTTATAATAAACACAATGACTTCTTTCGCAGCCTCAACTTGCGCTGTCAATTGAATAATGGCAAACGAAATGTAGGTAAAATTGATCGAATAATAGGGAGGTACAAGGCAACTTATATCTAAATATGTTTATATTGTACGTTTATATATAACTTCTAAGCAATTACTCCGCGTGGATAATATAGTAGCACGCAAAGCTCTACTTGAGTGACAACCATTCTGGTTTATTCTTTTTGCTTTCTTTAGTTCTTTCTACTTAAGCTTTGCTAAAGTAATTGAATAACAAAGCCTGCTGCTCTGATCTGTCGATTGTGTCCATGATATTCAATCTGCGACCTTTTAGCTAACTTCTGCTAGTGTAGTCGGTAACAGAGGCCGGGATAAAAACGGTGACTTTCTTACACAAACACATCCACAAGTTGATCTGTTAATTGGGTCCAGGACCGCTAGATGTGATCGAACCACATAGGAAGACTTTGTGAGTATCCCTACAATTTACATTGTTCCTAACCAGTACCAGTAAAGCAGACGCCTACACTAATAAGAAACGAAAATAATTTTCCGGCAGTTTGCACTACAAGAGCGTCGATTGCGACGTTGCCGTATCAATGTTCCTCGCCGTATAAAACTTATGAGTTCACATTTTTTAATATTATCAGCACCACGAAAACGTAAGTAATTGCAACCCTTAGCGGGCTGTTTACAAGTTATAATGCTGGAACGCTTCGCCTCAGGTTTTCCCTTCTATAGCAGGGGTATACTCAGGGCTAATCCCAGACGTTCGTTGCAAGAAAATTTATTGTTTAAGAACACCTTTCATTTGCTGTTGGATTCGGTTCCTTTCATTTCAGGAATATAGATTTAATTTTACAATCGCTCAGACAAATAATTAAATAGGAAATTAAGCGCGTGGTAGAGAAAAGAAACCAGTAGAGCAAGTGTGTGATGCGTGACTAGTTTTTTCCAAAACCGTTAAAATTGTCGTGAAGCACTGTTTTAGGTACCGTTTCGAAGAATTACTAAAAAGTACCTTTTTAGAAACCGTTTCGGAAAATTGCCGTAAAGTACTGTTCCAGATGCTGTTTTGAAGAATTCACTGTATGTTTAATCTGCAACGATTGGATATATTGTTCAACGTACAGTCACTCCAGCTTTCTCAAGGGATTTATTCTTCAGACCGAAGGATGATTGACAGTCTATTTTGCAGGAAACAGCCAATCACCAACGTTCTGAAGGCATAATAGGGAATATTCCTCAGACCGAAGGATGATTGACACAGATCTGAGAGAGAAATAACTTGAGAAGAATTTCTTATGTAGAATGTATTAGTAACCAGAGTAATGGTGAATATAGCTCTCCATATTTACATTTTGGTGTTGTGAGGGAAATTTAGAAAAATTGCCATGACGTCAGCAACATAAACCGCTTCTTAATACCTAAACCGTTCTGTTTCTGTATGAATAATGGGTTTATTGTGTAATAAGCAAATGTAGAGACAGACCTCTTACATTAATAATCCTGGCATGTGCGATCATGAATATTTGAGTGTAAGAGCATAATATAGATAATATGAATATGTGAATGTTAGATAATTTGTAAGATGAATATAGGAAGGTATCAATGTGTATAAATATGATATATGGAACAATATGTGAATATATACAACGTATATGAGAGCTTAAGTAACAAATATTCGAAGTGGACCGATATATGTGTGCGGTATATATGTCTACATATATACGTAAGTATAAGTGACTATAAGCATATAAGTAAATATTATAAGGTGGGTATAAAGCGTATATACAAAGAAATTTAATAAGGTATATACAAATCCAAGTATAAGTATATATAAGTATACAAGTAAATATTATAGTTTAGTAAGTAAGCAATCGCTTCCTTACAATGTAAAGTTTTCTAAACAATTAGAAATGGGTAACCTTTAGTGTTAATGCTTAGATACTCTTTTCAGATTTTAACAATAGGAATTAAGTAAACGCAAGTACATACAATAACTCTACACTCCTATAGTGACATTAACTTAACCAAGTAAGAAACTTATATTCGGCGGGAGCCGTATCTCGCATATCCCCCACTATGCTTTTCACATTGTCCTCACCAAGTTCTTTTATTTGATAGCCACATCGCTGGTATTATTAAGAAAAAAATAAGCCATCATGTCGCGGTGCTTACCATGTTCATTTCAGAATGAACCCATTTTTGGGCAGATAATATATCTTCATTTGAGGAATATCCACAATAGTTTTAAATAGTTTGTCTTGTTTGTCTTATGATAAATAAGAACAAAACCTTAAAAAAGTAAAAAAAAAAAATTTGTATCACTTATAACTTTGTGTGGGCTTTGCCGAATTTTTCCATTTTTGCACGTAAAGAGCAGAGTATTTCGAAAAGTAAAGGTGGAAAATTTCAGCTAAGTTTTATAATTTCTGAGTAAAGAGCTAAAACCCACAAACACTTGTTAAGAAAAACGGAGTTACGTTCAGTTTATGCTCTACCGCGGGCTTCTGCTCTGACTAATTTATCCCATTTTCAATACCAACCTGTGTGCAATGTTAATACCAAATTTGAAGTCCAAATCTTCATTTTTCGCCTAGGAGAGTGCCAACAACTAACACCGCACAGACACACGGGCAGATGTACATAGCTAAATAAATTCAGACTCTCACGCTGATCAAGAATATATATACTTTATAAGGTCTCCGAAGCTTTTTGTCGGTGTTACATACATTATGAAAAAAAAAAACACATTGAGTATAATCCTATCCTTCAGTGGTGGGTGTAAAAATGCAGTACTTCTATAGAATAATAATAAAAGCAAATATAATACATCACGTTTAAAATATAACAACCAGTACGAAACAACAAACAGTTCGTCAATAAACTTAATAAATATTATCTCATGATAGCTATGTTAAAGAATAGAGCCTATAGCTTGTAATTAGTGGATGAAGCGAACAAACGCATCATATATTACGCTTTTGTATAAATGCTACTACAGGGTATGATAACAATTGCGACGTCATTATGCAAGCAGGAAAGCAATTCGCTGATTGAATTCCCATTAACCCTCATAGCTGTTTGGGGAAAACAACGCAACAATACAATATGTCGACAGGAAAACAAAACGACGCTGACGTTGTTCGTCACGTTTTTTTTTCTGTTAATAGAAGCCTCGTATACTTGGAAATCTTTAGCTTATATTTAGTGAATAGAAGCCTCATATACTTGGAAATATTTAGCTTATATAAAAGCAGAGAATAGTAAAGAAAAGAAAAGAAAAATCACTACAGGGAAGTCTTGATTGTTTTATAACGAAGATGCTGCACAGAGTGATCCATGGAGAAATGTGGTAAATTTAAACAATTATATCATCATTAAGTGCGCTTTATATCCATGTTGTCGGTCTATTCATTAATAGATTATGTATTCAATGGAAAAAGCGAAAAAGTGACCCAAAGAGACTACACACAAATAAGCGAAATTTGGATAAACAAATCATTGGAAACTTCACAAATATCTCCAGCGATTCTATTTTTTACATCGGTTAATACTGGACACAATCTCGGTAGAATGCTTTTTGCTGTCATCACGGCATACAGTTTAATACTACACACTAGTAGGAAAAGCAAGGAGTCTGTGCGTAATTATATATATAGTGATGGCATTCTCCTCCTTTTGAAGCTCGGAGGAATAATTGCTGAGGCTTGCAACTCTATTCAAGGTAAACGATGAACGATATCTTCTGTTTTTTTTTTTAGTAAATCAATATAGTTGAAATTCGCAGGATGGCTAGGTTACTAAGTAACTTTCTTAAAAAGTGTAACACATTCTAAAGCCTGCGCAAATTTGTAAAGGATGTGCGTGCTGCTCCTCGGATTTTGTTATGAAAAGTATAAACTGTAGGTTATACGAAAATTTCGGTGTCTCCAGTCAGACAAAATTAGATCAGACAGCACCTTCTCTGGACGGCCGTTTTTACTTGATTTAAATTTATGTGCAGGAATTTTTAAGCAATCGCCCGGAAAATGTATTGGAAAATAGGCAGTTTACTATTTCAAAAACGGTGGTAGAGAAATTGACACTCTACCAAGAGAGAGATAACTTCTCTACTTTCCACACCAGCTTGACAAGCCGAAATACGCGTATTTGAGCTCAGAAAGGTACTGGAAAAGTAGTTGGAAGTTTTTGTCTAAGGCGGAAAAACAAAAAAGTTAATGGCGCTCAACCAATTTTGAATGAACGTCGTGATGATTGGGATGATGATTTGCCAGTCTATTGGCTGCAAATGAGCCTTAAATCCAGGCAGGTTCGAAATTCAGCTTTCGAAAAGACACTTGTTGGTCACACAGGTCCTACGAAAATTGCATTCAGAGCGACTATGGCTATTTTTTGAAATAAATGATGAGATTTTAAATCGAAAATTCTTCAATGCCAAAATTGCCGGGAGGAGGCCCCTTAAGTTTGGATTTCTAGAAGACCGTTGTATAGCCAATTAGGCGAATGTTTTGTTCGTGAAGATTATAAAGCTACCTCGAACACAGCTGAAGACCAGTCCTATGTACTGGCTTAATATTCTTCTGAGATTTAAAGAAGGATTAAAAAACATGTTTATAAAAGTGAATTTTGCCTCATAATGTATGTAACGCGAGTAGATGGTAGCAGACCAGTCCACTTAACACAAGGAATATAGTGAAAGCGAGTAGAAGGTTTCGAATTGGAAATTAAACACATTACACCACTCATGCAATTTCTTTGTGTGATAAATAATTTGATCACATGGTGTTAAACCAAAAGAAATGTAAGACACTGTCATTTTTGAGGCGGAACTTATTCGCAAACGGAATAGTGCTAAGCTTCATCAAACAGTTGTCGATGGAATTTGACTGCCCATATGTGACGAGAAAACTGTATTGCACTGTCTGCATTGGATTACGTCATATACCATGTGGATTCCATAGAATCTTTGTTTGTTGTCAGTTTCTGCCTTTTGTTCTAGGAAATTTGGATTGAGATCTAACTGTCCCCCTACCTCCTTAAGAAAACAGGTTGCGACTTATATCCTTGCCATCACTTGAGACACTTAGTAGGATTTTATTGGGTATTACTTTCATAGTAAAGGTAGTAAGTTAATGGCGCCATTGACTTGCCGTTTCTGCTAAGTGCGAGTAATTTTAACGTCCATGTCCGTCCGACAACTCTTTTTTATAAAACTTAGCCAATGCAGGTTAAATTATGAAATTTTTGATCCACCTAAGGCTCTCTATAGCAATCTAAATGAAGTTTATAACCTAATTTTCGTATCGGACCTCGTTGTTTCCATTAAGACCACTCTTCTTAAGGCCCGTGCACTGCTGATATCTTACCTAAG
>CCAG010022760.1:0-34004 GCA_001077435.1 Glossina morsitans morsitans
CTCGCGAAAAAGATGAATTTTTTTCAAGGCATGTCCCAGAAAAAAGACATCATAACCACTGAGCATTTATTATGACATGCCAATGCATCCACAAGCTTTGCAATTGAGCTTTGGAAACGATCTGAGACCACAGCAAGATCGATCATTTATCTGCATCTTGTATTTTATATATGACTTTCTCCTCAAAAATTTCCTCGGGCGCTGTCATATATATTTGTATATGTATGGGTTTTCTAAAAATTTTCGAACATAAGGACGAAGATGTCCATTTTTTATTTATATATATTTATGTTTTTGTAAATCTACACGCTTCTCCCGGCAATCTTTTCATATTTTTATCGCACCAAAATTGTGCCTGAGGTTTCTCTGGGCAAAATAGTTAAAAGCGATGCATTGATTGCCCGATGATGACTAACGATTATGATGAAGTAGCTCTAACCGTAATTCGCCAATTTTCGTAATAGGTATCAATACGAAAGAAATTTTAATTTTTATAAATACGATCGTTTTTCCGTAATTTTGGCCTTCACCTCATCGAGTAATGACAGATAAAATGCTCTTGTGTTGGCTTATCCTCTTTTAAGATTTGTACTCCAGGAAACAGTCGCTATCACTTTCCTATTTGTCAATTTTGTTATGCCTAAGACTTGGCTCAACATGTGACCAATCCGTTCTTGCAACGTATCCATGAGCTCTGCCATCTGTCTAACCTTAAGGTGACGATCGTGCACCCCCAGTAAGGCTCTTACGCTGAAGCTTTGCTCTGCGATCATAGTTTTTGAAAGTTAATCTCACCTAAACTGGTAAGGTCATGTATGTTACTACTACTTTCACCACAATAAATGCAGACTTTGCGTACGCAGCGTTGCGTAACTTCGATATGCTTTTCTTTTTAATCATATTCTTTTTAACTATAATACATAATGAAACCCGAAATTTTCGAGGAAATTGTAAAAAGTTTTGGCATTGTATCTAACTTATGCACAAGTCGGTATCTTGGCATACATAAATATATACATATATATGGATGTGTCGGTGTAAATGTGCGCACCCTACGACCAGAGAAAGCTTGAAAAGAACTTACTTTTCAAACCCTTCTTATAACCGATTGTTATTCGAAAATTGATTGCTGACAAAAGTGTTTTTTATACGTGAGTGGGTGGCTGTGTACACGTGGCTGTGCTAACTCGTTTGGGCGACCTAAAATACAACAATAACAACGTAATGAAATGAACGAAAAGTAGAATATGATTTTGTAATACTTCATGCACAAGGAAAGAAAAGTTTTCAACTTGTCATGCGAAAATTTATATTTTCGGTCTAAGGAGAAAAAAACAAAAAAAAATTATGAAAAACTTTAACAAGAGTAGAAAAAGAGATACAAAGGAACACACAAGTGCTGAAATTGAAGAGTAACGCTTGCATTTTTTGCATTAAAAAATTAAAAATAGCTATAACTTGCCGATTAAACTGAAGGCAAAAGCTTTAGGAAATTACAAAGTTTTGAAATCCAAATAAAAAACCAATCAAAAAAAAAACAACCATTAATAAGAAACATTTTTTTTTTTTAGTTTTAAATCGCACAATTTTCCTTTTTGATGGTGTCTGCTCTTCTAAGTTACAGTGCTAACGGTTCATGTATGAATCTGGATCAAGCTTTTAAACATCATCCCGTAAACTTAAAATCAAGCTGAGAGTCACGTCAGGTTGGACATCCTCGAATCGCTTTCCGGCAAAAATCAAGAGTTTCTGAACTGATAGTAGTACTTTGCTTGGATCATATCAATCCTATCGGAAGGTTCCAATTCCAAAAAAGGGTCTTGGCAGACTACTACTTCACACCAATCTGAAACAAGTAAAAGCAAGTCTTTCTTAGAGAACATACGATGAGAGCATGATCATCCAGGCTGCTTTCAGACAAAAATTACACGTTTCTAATTTGAACTTTGATGTTTCCTAGCGTATCAGAAGGTTCTACTTCCGAAATTACCAGTCAATGCCAATGCCACCATAATCTACATTTTTAAACTAAGAAAAAAAAATATGCTGCTTGTGTTTTCAACATTTCTGTACTCTTCTTCCTTTTGTGTAATAAAAAATGTTTTCAAAGTACATTTTCCTTTTTTAAAAAGATTCTTCTATAGCACGTAGATTAATACTTTTTTTTTTTCCTCAAACTAAAGTATGTTATTTACAGTTGTTAGGTACATTAATGAATTCATCCCTGATAAATTTATTTTCATTAGAGAAACTTACTCAACCGAAAATTACCATTAATTAAGTTACTTACTACTTTTGAGTGCATTAGCTTATGAAGCTTCTTTACTATGCAATCGAGTGTGAGTGGGTTTATCTAAATGGATAAAAGTATTTCTAAATATATGGAAACAAAGTTATTTATTGCCAACTATTATTCACGTTGATTTAACAGTGAATGAGCAAACACTTGTTGCTTTCCGATTGAAATATACGTTTGAAAGTAAGCGCAAACGCTAGGCAGAGTCATGCGCTGTGAAACTTATTACTATTTTTTTCTATGATCTAAAATAAAACAAAGCAGGATTTAGAAAGTGGTTTTAACTTTTTGCATTCCAATGCAAAAAGTAAAAGCTTTAGCAGCTCTTTCGCTAAAGTGATTAATCTTTCATTTTTTCATTTTATTATTAAATTAAATAAACTTCCAAAGCCAAAGTATAGGTCTAAACATTTTTGGGTGCCAATTTGAAAATGTTTTTGAAATGAACAAGTAAGACAATTAAATTCGAATCTTTTGTACTCATCACCCAAAGAAAGACTAAAGAATTAAGAGAACAAAATCCTCATGCTCTATAATATGGAGCGGGCGCAGTTGATTTCTTTTATTTTGAAAATAAAAGTTTTTGTCGTAGAGGCATGTAGGCGATGTAGGCGTGACCTATCAAAAGTTTAGGTCAATTCCAAATTTTTTTGCAAACTTTTAGGCGATATCTTCATTTTCCCTAACGGGAGAATGTTTACCACAAATACTATGAAGTTACACAAACAGACAGATGGACAGCCGAACAGGCGGACATGTTTAGATGCATTCAAAAGTTGTAACTGGACAAGATCTCGTATACTTCATGATGTTTTTGAAGCTTGTTTCTGCACTTTATAAAGCTATTGAAAAAATAAATAAATTTTAATACATTATAATATTGGGTAGGCGTGATCAATTTTTCCCATTTTTGTGAAAAGATGCTACAGCATTACCGATAGAATATACGTTCAAATTTTTGTACATTTATTTGCTATACTTTATGAGTAATGACCAAAAAACCAATTTTCCATTACATTTGCAAAACAGAGGTGTTGTCAGTTTATGTTGTGCTGTGGGCCTTTCGCTCGCCCGATTTGGCCCATTTTCTATACCAACGTGCGTGCAAGAACTTCGAATGTTTCTGCCGAATTTGAAGTCGATAGCTTTGTTTTTGCAGGCAGCAGAATGTTTACAACAGACATTGCACAGACGGACAAACGGCCAGAAACGGACAGACACGCTTAGAACGATTCAGAATTTACTGCTGACCAAGAATATGTATTTTATAGAGTCGTTAAAGTTTCCGCCTGTGGGTTGCAAACGTTTTGACAGAATGAATATATCCCTCATACTTCCATGATGGGTATAAAAATGAAATTATCAATGTTCTCGCTTGGCTAACTCCCTTTGCTGTATTCGTCTTTTTGTTTTTTTAACTTCTTTACATATACAGAGTTATTCATTTCGCTGTTCGGATTCGGGAACTCTCTTTCAGTAACGTAAGTAAAACAGAACAATATGTTTAGTGAAATGTTTATCTATCTTTAACTTACCACGAAAATGCTGATTCTGCAGTAGATGCATATCTTGCATTGCAGGCAGATTATATAATCGTCGATCTGAGGAGAAACAGAATTGTTAATGCCCACATATCATCGAAAAGCACCTGAAAATATTGATGTTGTTATTGAAAGCGTCGAAGAAGATGCAAACTTATCCGTTACACGTCGCCCCCAGCATTTGGGTTATCTTACGGCACATTAAGGCGGATTTTGCATGCCCACCCTTACGAAGTTTAGCTCACACTGCGGGCTATTGACCATGAATTGTGTACAAGACATGCTGATCAGGTGCTCGAACAATAGTGCCTTTCTTCGATGAGGCTCATTTTTCGCTAGGTGGATATATCAATAAGCAAAATTGTCGCATCTGGTTCAGTGTAACAAGTGCACAAGTAATTGACAACAAGCCGAAAAGCCCAATCTGTTTGGTCTGGAATTTTGGCAGGCCCGTAGTTTTGTGAATATATTGAGGGTGTGATACAAGTCGTCTATTACCATATTTGTTTTTATGTAAAACTGAAGATATGGGTGTTGACGATACGTGGTTTGAATACAATGGTGCTACAAATCACGCAACAGGTTTCGTTCTGGGGCGAGAAATTTCCCAACGCCCAATTTCACGCCTACGTCATGTGAGTTGGCCACAAAGATCGGCAGCTCTCTCTCCGCTAGACTTGTTTTGTGCATGTGTACGTAAAAGATCGTCTTTATGCGAACAGTCCTCAAATCTTTCACGCTTTGAAAAAAACATCCGCCAAGTTATTGCTCGCTGTATGCAAACAAACTATCGAAAATCAATCAGAAGTGTATCTTATTTGTGTCTATTTTCCGAGCCACAAAAGGATAGCCGTAGTGAAACCTAGTACATCTTCAATATCAACTCCGATGATAGTTACGTATTGTGGATCAGGATGGAATTCCTTTCTTGAGGGACCCCGTTTTTAAAAATTCGATTTTCTCACTATATGTAGATATAGCTGGGCTTTGTTAGAATTTTCCCATTTCTAATCCTTCATAATGTCAATTTCCAAAAAATTCGTATTAATAATAGTTAAAGTAAGTAAAGTAAAGTAAAATGTAACTCAGAAAATATGATGAAATGTAATTTGGTTTGCGAAGTTTTATATGGCGAACGTATAAAAGCAATTTCAGTGCGAATTTAGTGGACGAAAGCATTATCTTATTCGGTTTGCGTGCGTCTTGTGTCACACTAAATAAAAAAATCGGTGAACGTAAATTATCACATTATAAATTATTGTTAGAAAAAAGTTTTCAAAACAGACACCAGATTTAGGACTTCTTAACTTTCGTAATGAAAAAACACCAGGGGGAAAAGCCTACTAGTGCACTCTTCGCATTAACATATCTTATGGTGTTCTAAAATAATAAATGTACGGAGAAGTTTGGTGGCAAAACAAACTATTTTGTTGAGCTGAAAAGCTACAAAAATCTGTTTAAACAAACGACTTTTCTAATTTGAAAGGTTATCAGTATTCAACGCATATCTGATTTTTCACAGAAAATAACAAGTTTCTAGCATATCGAAAACATTAAAAAAAAATAAGTCAATAGTTTCGCGCTTGCAGAATAGGTTCACCTCTTCAAGCAATGTCTTGGTTACAAACTACATTGAAGTCAGTTTGAAAGTTAGCGACATATTTTGGGCACATCTTTAAAGTGGTAAATTGCTTGTATTATATCTCCTGAAGTTAGGTTATGGGTTTGAATATTAAAGCATTGTTAACGTTTCTTTAACTCTGTTGAAATCGAATCGCAGTGATTATTCAACAGTGATGGCTTAATGCTACCTTGTCAGCATAAAATTGGAAGTAATTTTTATTTGTATTTATTTAAGTACATTTGCTTATTTGTTTAGTTCATTTACATATAACATCGAGCTACAGGAGAATAATACAAAGTATATATATATACTATAACAGATTCCTAACATTACTCTCATGCTTAGAGGTTTTATCGTCACATTTTATCATATATCGGGTGGCTTTGAGCTACAAAGTAACAGGACATTAATAAAAGCTCGGCAATCGGCAATAAAAGTTTTACTAATTTTGTTGTTATATTAAATGTTGAAAATCAAAATCTTATCTCGCCAGCATGCGCGTAAAAAACGAAACGAAAAACGATTTGATAATAGGGGATTTAAGGCGACAAAAAAAAAAAGTTGTATGTTGCATTCTAATTTGCCAAAATCTGTCAAAAGGAAGGGAGTTTTTCGCAATATGCATTCTATCTCTTCAAATCGTTACCAACGTGGTTCCTGCCCACCATTTTATTATTAATGACCATCGATGAGATATCTCTCTTTCTTCCGCAAAATCTGGTAAATGTTTACTGATTTCTTAACATCTTTCCGTATCTCCTTTATTTTCGATATATGTGACAAGATACTTTCCGGTGTAATCAGCTTCGAACGCAGTTCACTTTTCTATTACTTCGTTGATGTCGCAAGTGCCTATACAAACTACCACGTTTGCCTTACGCATGCGCAACGTAATACGTCAATAAATTGCACATAATGTTAACTTAAGTTAAATTAGTTAGAAGTTATCTCTTTCTTGATCAAATGCATAGAAACGGATGGCATTTTACGTGACCCTCTTTTTTGTTGGCTACCTTTTTTAAATATTCTTGCGGCGAATATTTTGATGATGTTATTTTCCCGTAGGCATTTTGGGATAACACCGTGCAATTTGGATGCTTCCCTGATTGCTCGCGCGCCTTTCGAGCTCTTCCCATTTCAAAAGTGGATTTCTTATGTAATCTTCTTGGTAATCTTGTGGGTTGGCGGATTGTACGCCGCCATAGCTGCTCGGGCTTTTTATCAAGTGGTCAAAAGGAGCTGACTTTATTTACCCCTGGTAATTTTCTGATTCATCTAATGCCTGGTGGCGAGGAATAATATCTCGTTTCTAACATTATGGACTTTTGCTAATGAAGTGGATCGTAAGTGGATTAATAGAATATTGTGTGTGTGCTTCAATAACATGCAATTGAATTTCAATGACTTTAACACAATACTTTGTTATTTTTGAGTGCCTTTTTACTTTTAGTTTGGCAGCCAAATTCTGAATAATAATTTTTCTTATCTTTTTTTGACACTTTTCATAAACATATGTGATTACATACAATCAAACACAAAATAAAATATCGTATTGTGTTGGTAAAGGTACAACTACAATAGCACCTATAGTCAGGCTCGTTTCCGTCAGATTCCATAAAGAAATTTATCTTTATATATACTCACACACATACATATATTTTTTATTGTTAAAAACAGCGATGATAGTGCTTTTTTTAAACCAGAACTACGCCACAGTAAGGGGGAACGCACCAGATCAAGGAAAAGAAAGAAGAGGAAAAAATATTTCCTTTTTAAAGTTTGGTTTTTTATTCAAGGCTTCTTGGGCTGAAACATTTTAGTTGAAAAAGAGTAACTATTGCTTGAAAATGTTGGCCAATTGAAAAAAAAATTCCTTTTACTTTCTCTCTTTTTTTGAGATCTATATTCTAGTACTCATTACAAAAAAGACTGGGTTTGTAAAAAACACTGCCGATCATGAGGAACACTAAAGTCTCACTCTCTGTTAACAATTGTTGGCAAATGTTTCTTAAATGCTTTGTAGCGTGCACACGTACGTTTATACAAATAAATTATCTGTTGCAAAAAGTTTCGAGATTTATTGGCGCGGCGCAAATGCACGTGCGTGGTTGTATTTCTGGCTAAAAGTGTTTGCCAAAATAATCAGTTAAACGTACAAATTGATTGTTGCCTAATGGTCAAATTGGACAAATATTTAATGTTTATATGATTTTAATGGTTGTATGTTTTTTTGGTCTTAGAAGAGGAAATGAGATAAAATATTACACATTTCAACACACAGCGAATTTCTTTTATCTATTAGGTAATAATTGAGTCGGAAGCAAGTTGTAAACTATTTGAGGTCATTATTTAATTTAAATGACGACAAAGGGAGGCTTCATATTTTGGATGCGAAACGATGAAAGGAGCCCGTACAGCACGCACACTTTGTTGTTCGAAATTTAATGTTACTTCAATTTACTGTTTGGCTATTAACATTACGATTTGGATGGTGTTGTACATATACGCAAAAGTATCGATCGCTCTTGAGTCCATGCTTTGAAACGGAAGCACCTGGAAGAGAAGATTAATATCAAATCAAGTCGTGGTTGACGATTTTCTGGGGGTTTCTGTAAGTACATTTCTTATAACTTTAACAGTTTCCCTGGAATGTGCACTGTGATGAACAAAGTCTCGTTTTGGTCCTACACTGTTGGCTAAGTGTACGCGTCCTACGCGTCGTGTAAGATTAGGTTAACTACTCTTAGGATGTAACTCCGACGGACGGCAGAGATATGTTAATTGAAGATTTAACAGATGCTTTCGAATGAGATTGGGAAATTTTCCGTCACGGCCAATGATTAATATTCAAGTGATGTCGGTGCGCGGTTTCCTTTCTATCGCTCGTCCAGCTTTAGCTTTCAGCCCGCGCAGACGTGGACTCGCATCAATGTTTGCACAACAGTCGAGTAAGTCGATGGAGCTCGTGAAATGATACAACATCGTAATCTATTTTATAGTAATATGAACATGGTTCCTGAAGGAATGGGATAAGTGAATTATATTTCCAGTCCGCTTTAATGTACGATTCCTTGAATTATATAAAATAAAGTGAATTATAACGTGCTGATAGGAACCAGCGGTAGTGTATAATAAGAGATAGCTAGGATTATTACGACCCAATTGGTGATTTATTATCTGTCCAAGCCGGATCTTGGCCCTTATGATGACACGCAATAAATCAGGCGTACCTTAAGTAAGCTCAAAAGATATTTGTGTCCTCCAAAAAGATGCGAACGTAGCGATTGTCAATATTTTCAATAAAATATCTTATAGTTACTCTATCGAAAGACGGTTGCTTTCTCACAATCATAAGAAAAAATATTAAAGTCGGATGAAGCCGGCCATCAAATATCCTACACCATTTCGCTTAGTGCATCCGATTCAAATTTATCACATTTATTTGTAATACCGAAATAATATTTTTTGAGGTCTTCCGAGTCCTTCAAATAAAACGTTATATAGAGAGTGGGTGCAAAATCGCTCCCTTGCAGTCTGTAGTCTATAGGACTCACCCTTAGGTCAGTTCATCAAATTTCGTGAAAACATCTCAAAAAAGCCGACTTGAACGCATGGATACATATAAGATGGATAGACAGACAATTCAAGTCAATGTTTGCGGATTCAAAACTCAAGCGCGGTAGAGTACACGTTGATCGTAGCAATAGTAAGTGCTCAGTTGGTAAGCACTTATCGCTTGGCCACCACTGAGTTGCGACCAACACCATTCTATTTCTTTTTCTTTCCTCCTCTTCTTTCCCGCCCTCATCGCGTTACACGAATAGGGGACATCTCCTGAGTGAATAGTCATAGTAAAAAAAAAAAGATAGGCACAAGCGCCCAATCCCTTGATCAAATGGCTACAATTTTCTAGGTCGAGTAGGAACTCTTCTATATTTATACCACGAATTTCTAGCTTTTAGCTGCTTTTTCGTGTATTGCTTGTCTAGCTCGATATTGAAACACGAACTTTGCCGCCCTTCGATGACTCCGTAAACACTTTTAAGAGAAGCCTGGTCTCGTTACTGAACACTTGAACGCGCCTGACAAGGACGGTTAATGATTACAATGACAGAGCAAGGCAATCATTTGAATAGTCTTTACTTGTTCCTCTGCACATGATATATATCAATGTAACTATGTATATGGCCCTATGGCTTTATAGTGCTTCATAGACTTGAACGCGCCTGACAAGGACGGTTAATGGTTACAATGACATAGCAAGGCATTCATTTGAATAGTCTTCACTTGTTCCTCTGCACATGATATATATTAATGTAACTATGTATATGGCCCTATGGCTTTATAGTGCTTCATAGACTTGAACGCGCCTGACAAGGACGGTTAATGGTTACAATGACATAGCAAGGCATTCATTTGAATAGTCTTCACTTGTTCCTCTGCACATGATATATATTAATGTAACTATGTATATGGCCCTATGGCTTTATAGTGCTTTATAGACGGAACATATTTCGATAGTTTTGGATAACTGTTCCTCCAAGTCGCAATCGAACTGGCCAACTAGATATATTATACATCGAAATATGCAATCACTTGCTTTACATAAGCTTGATGGTTGAACGGTTTTCAAGAGCCATTTTGCCTTAACTTCATTATTTATGGTGGATCGAATATGTGGCATCCGATTATTCGATGAAATGGAAAATTTTAACAAAAACTGTATAATTTGCATTGATATCCGAATTTAATGCAAAAGTTTTGTCACGACGATTAAATGTGAAATTGAAAGGTTTCAGTTTTATATTTCGTACAGTTTCTCATTTACTAAGCATTTAATTAATTCGAATAAGGACTTTCCACATTAATTAGTTTTTTTGCAATTATTATGTTTGTTGCCACCACGCTCTGTTTAATGTTTTATAGAAAGCTTTCTAATTTTGTGGAAATACTATGATAAAGCAATCATTCATTCATATATTTATATGTTAAATAATGGGAGAGAATAAAAGTTTATGTTGACTTTTATGTGAAACCAACGAACGTTGAGCGTACGCTTGAGTTCTCCTTTTTTCGTATTAAAGTTTCACAAAGCCAAAATCCGCCAATTGTCATGCGAGCAAAAGTTATTTTATTCAAATTCAAATTCGACGGACATTTAGAATTCAGTGGCGGTGTGGCAAAACGATAAAGTTTAACTGACCGAAAATTTGCTAGCGTGTAAAATTTATGAGAAATGTTTGTCACACAATGAATTATAAATCGTCGAAAAAAAATCCTTGTTATCGAATTGAAAATGAGAAATATAGGTTTGTGCAAGCAGGAGATGGTTGTTTTTGTTAAGGTATTTAAAAGAAGAAGATTAAATTATTCGTCGAAACTGAAAGCAAATATTAAAACTCCGATCCCTTTGCTTATCAAAATTTCGAGTATCTCCTCACTTAATACTTTCATGAATGTTTGCTATATGTCTGCGAACTCGGTTTAACAACCGAGTCAATACGAGCGAGCAGACGTTACTTGAACTTTGGAATAATCACTTCTTCGCAGATGTACAAGCAAATCCTGGTATATAATTTTTTTAATTAAAACATTCACAGTCGCAATATTGAAACTCCCTTGTAAAGTAGGGAAATTCGAAAGTCATTAGATTCTTTGCATATGATGATCGATGGAATATTATTTACATAACGTTTCGCATAGTTTATCCATAGTTTCAGGTTATTGATAATTGACTTTTGGCATAGACTTTTTATCGCATTTCAGGAAACGTTTGCCGTGACCTAGTCTGCAGACGGTGTTCAGTTTCGTTTTTTTTGGAGTTGTCATCAACCGCATTCCGACATTTTTGTATTTTTCAGCTTTTACTTTTTCAAGGAAGAACAAATTTCCGATATATGCGTACACGTGGCAACATGTTACTCAAATGATCAAAAAGTGAAATCGCCCGTCACATAATGCTGCGAAAAAGTATTTCATTGCAATATACTTAATTCCTCCAAAAAGTAAATCAAGGTACAATACCAGCTTATAACTTTTTCTAAATTATCGTCTTCTTCTTTCTTTTTTAAAATGAAATCTATTTATTTACTATATCGAGCAGAGCAGCCACAATTGGATTTTGAAGCAATGGCAGAACTTAAGCATCCATTCTCGCAAGGGTAATGGGCTACTTTCGTAGATAATCTGAAAAGTTTTCTTCCCGGATTTTCGGCGTGGAATTCATACATTCAATAGTTGGAAAAAGTAATGATTAACTCTGGTGCAGTAGCTAAGCCGTCCAGTTCCTTACATTCAAATAAATCACAGATTGTTTGGAGCCATACTTTTAGTTATTCTTTCACCTTCTACGCACAAACGTGGAATACTCAAAGTATTAGGAGTTTGCAAAAATTCTGATCACTTTGTCACTCGAAAAAGGCATTCGTTGTGGAAAATTGGTACAATTGGTCAAAATATAATTTTTACAATATTTTTGGCAGCATGGCGATATCAAGCAGAAAGAACTTATGTTGGTTTGGCAGCGATCCACCCACCGATCCATTTTCGCACTTGTTCAACCTTGCAGACCTGTGTGCCAGCCAAGCCATGATGCATCAACCTGAACAAGTGGTAATCAGGAGGCGCTATGTCTAGTGAGCGTGGTGGTACGCTTTGTGTGGCCTTCCATGCGAGCTGCAACAGTGTATCCAGGACAACTCTTGCAAAAATGGCAAAAAAATGGCATTTTAGCCAAGTCGTGTCGCCACTTTTCAACCGTTGAAACCAGAACCGACAATTGGGATATGATGGAGCAGCATCACCATAAGCCTCTGAACGTGTTTGCTCGGCTTCGGCAGCAGATTTCTTCAAATAAACAACAAAAATAATGAATTTAGGAGAAGAAGAATTTTGAACGCCCGTGATTAGCGCCAGCGTACGCTGAATCAATCAATAATATTAAATAGAAAACTGTTATTTTATGTAGGGGAAGGTCAAAACCATCGAATTCTCCCATTACGTATACTGGTATTTCCCATTTCTTTATCATTTATACCTGTAGAAGTCGCTGATCAAAATTTTTGCAAACACCCAATAAAAACTTATGACTTCATCAAATTCTTCAAATTAAAGTTTGAATAAGTTCCGAAAAGTTTTTCTACACATATTCCACGAAAGTTATACCATGAAATGATCAGCAGCATTTTTGAATAATTTCTTGTTTCATCTTAATCGACGACACGTTATATATGTATGTATATAACGCAGAAGTTTTTTAGTCTGCTACCTATCATTTGTAAAGTTATTACACTTGTGTATAATGGCAGCTAATAGGAATTTTGTTAGAGAAATCGGATTTTGTTTTCAACTAAACGGTTCTTACGTATGACACGGACGTGTGTTTGCGCATTTGCGTGTATGTATGTATGACACTTTAGCTCTTATCATATAAGGTAACGTGTATGCGAAATAGCCTTACGGTAGTTGCTAACTTATTTCAACAGTGTCACAATAAAAACGACAACGTCGTCCTAGATAGAATGTTACTCTCTCTGTCAAATACACAAATAAAAATCATATTTTCTTAAATCCATAGCGAGTGGCGTAGTTTTTAGCTCATGGACGTGTTCTGCACAAATTTTTAGACGCCACATTAGTATTTGTAATAATATCTTATGACTTTCGTGTTTGTTATACGAATAGAGTATAGTTTTAAAATTGACTTCATTTTCGAATGAATTTTAGGCATGCTTTTTTTCCAGGAAAGATTGATTTCCCATTTAGTGCTTAGAATTTTCGAATTGGAATATAAATGACACACTAGGTCTCACTTTGGGTCGGGCTTTCATATCGCAGTTTCAACGAATTTAAATAAACTTCTTTACGCTCTTCGTTTTATAGACAATTATAAAGCTGCGAAAATATGGTTAAGTAAATGAAGAAAAAATATTTACACATAAATATTGTGGAAGAATATATTGAAACGGATATGAATGTGTAAAAATTTATATATATTGAGGTCGATTATAAATGTTAATAAGCCAGAAAAATCGTCACTCAGAGCACGATCTTCTGTTAAGCGAAATTAGGAAGCGTGGGAATGTAAATTTTCAACATTGCACCCCGTTACAATGTAAAAAGGCGGAGCTTTTCACCTCTTATCTTCAATCCACAACTCGTTCCTGTGCTTCGCAGACTTCATATAACTTTCTAAATTCTTGACGACGCTTTTTAACAAAGCACACAAAGTACACGGTCTTGTTCACACGATTTTGAAATAACACGGTTCATTAATGAGAGTGAATACACTCTTTTTAGGCGAATTTTTTCTTCTAGCACGAATCCAAAAAAAAATTTTTTTTTTTATTCTAATGAAACTTATGGATACAGCAACAACACATAATTGAGGGAATATTGTAATCAGAAGTGAAAAGTCGGTTTACGCCCACACATGTGCTCTGCTGTTACTTGGCCGTTAATAACGAACCAAATTCTTCATTTGACGAAAGCGTTTCTGATTCAGTTCGTAATGAACTTGCACACTTATTATTCAGTAGTGATGAATAGTGGTGAAGTTGATTTTAATTAAAAATTTCAATTTTTATATATTGCATGTACTTATGGACTGAATTTTTGGCTGTACACTAATTTTAATTTGTTTTTTAGAATAAAAATGAACGGTTTTTGTTTTATAAAATGTAACAAGCATCTACCGTTTAAGAAAGTGTTGGTTATATTCCTGTTCCCATGAATGGAAATTTCATCAAGCAGTTGCTGATACAATCTAAAGCATATAAGTAAAAATCAAAGTTAATTAAAAAGTGATAGAAATATCAGATAAATAAGGAAATGTTGGTAGCTTTTATTTACTCAAAAGAAATTTCACATTAATTAAGAAAAATTTTTATTAGTTCGTAATGAATGAGTGTATGTATGTGGAAAAAAGATTTACTTGAAAACAAAATGTAATTAATTTAATAAAAATACGATAGCTATAAGATGTTGCTGTTTTTGGTGCAAAAACTTGAAAGGCCGCCGGGTAGGCCATGCTCTTACAGACCTACTTGCTTTCTGGACAAAGAACCCATGCTTTTGGATATAAAAGTGCTAATTAGATTAGAAAAATAACTGAAGAATCGAGATGACTTTTCTAAGCTCCAGTTTCGACTTATCCAGAGTTCATGTGATTGAGCAAATGCTCACAGGATCACAGAAAATTGGAAACGCAAATGAGCTCTGCACTGTCATAACAGTGGACGTACGAAACGCCTTTAACACGACTGTGAAAATAATAGTGAAAATAAGCGAAGGCTTCCTCCGCACCTGACTAAAATGACATAGATATGTAAAATTGGGCAGGCAAGTCACGAAGACATGAACGCAGAAGATAAAAAGAGGGAATCTTGACGAAATAGCAGCAGCGACGAGAGACCAAATCAAACGGAAGATGGATCTACAGTCTAATCCCAAAAGAGTAATGGGAATTAAAGTTTTCCTCAACCCAAGTTTTCTCTGGACTTTGGGGCTTTCTGAATTATCACTGCATATCAACTCACGAGCGGAGAACCCATGTGACTTACGTATAAATGATGAGCATCTTTGAGGGATATACTTTTCAAGAAAGGGAAAGAAATTACTCCACGAAACCTATTAGCAATTATGCTGTAAGATACCGAAAGTTCGGGAAGATGCGTCGCATTTTTCAATGATATACTTCGGAATAAAGCCAGATGAAGACGACATCCCGACTCTAATCCCATTCTCATTCGAGGACGGGCTATATAATGAGAATCAATGATATATAAGAGTCCATCTCGTGGTAATGTGAAAGTGGTTTGAGAACGGATTTACCCGAAAGGGACCACTAGCTGGCAGAGTCATGGCATTTTGCAGTCACCGAAGAAAAGGATAAATGTATAGATTTACACATACCCATATATGTATGTACGTATATTCTGCTAGATTTCATCAGGTTTTTCCCACGTGTTCGTATAGTGTTTTGAATCGATTTAAGGGTATCTGTATCCCGATCTGTGGTACGAATTCTCCTGCTTTCCAAAATTGATATATTGATGTCAAGTTTGGTATCTACATAGGAATTTCCTGCACACAAGTTGATTTTGGAGGTGTGCCAAATCGATCAACTGCCACGGCCGCAAAGCAAACACGCTCTTGCTTGTAAACTACAAAAGGTGTAATGATAATAATTTTGAGGTATATTCGACAGCGTGTGTTTATAAATGGACAAAGATCCGCCACTGTTGTATAATAACGAAATTTAATTTTTTTTTTTTTTTGGTGTTTTTTAGGATTTCTTTTAAAGAAGAGGTGGTGGCTATAACAGATGTGGCCACAATTGAATATAATGTTTTAATTTTTATAAATTGCAAATGCTGTTCGTTGAAGACCTCAAAAGAAAACCCACTGATGGAACAATTATCTTCAGGTTCGTTAAGTCGTAATGCAAGGAAAAAAAAGAAGGTTAGGAAGTTTTTAAACAGCTCTTAAAACACTGTTCATTTGGTACAATCTTACCTCAAAAAATTTATCGAATTCATTGGAAGCAACCGGTCCAATGGCAATGGTTCAATTGACCCTTGGTAAATTAAAATCACCAAATAGAAAGAGATTATTACCATTTCCAAATGCAAACTTTATTTCATAAGTTAAGAATGCATGAGATCCATAAACGAGCGCGTTAGAGTACGCGACGACGTACGAACAGAAATTTACACAATTTCGGAAGGTAAAGATAATTTTACTGACACTGGTACGTCTCCACCATTAATTTTGTTAAAGCGATTTTTCTATTTGCTTGAAGATTATTATAAAAAGCTTCAGAATTGTTGATATCAGGTTTTAAACATATTTATACCATTAAAAGGCTATCGTAGAATCATGTACAATTTTATAACTTCGAATTGAGACCAATGCAGAAGTGGTAGGGAGTTGAGAAAATATTCGTTTAGTTTTTTAGTTCAATTGAGTGATACAGAATGAAAGCTAACTAATCCTAGGCGGCAAGATCAACGCATTTTATATGGCTGCAAATTTATCGTTCGGAATGTTCAATTGAAAAGATATGCATTTTCTTGACCTGTAGCGGCTTAGTTTCTGTAAGAGCTTTTTAATGGGAGACAGTTAAAATAAGAAATGCCGAAATGCTATAACGATATACTACTTCTCACTGACTTCTGTCGACGAATCATAATGCTAGAACGTACATCCATGGAAGAACCAGGATTTTTGGAGGGAGTGGTCTACAAAAATGTACTACAAAAATATTTCCCTGTTAAGTTTGACGTTGACAAAAAACGTGTCGTTGTGCTCAATTTCACCAAAACTCCTCGGGAGTTGACATCTGTAAATTAAACACAAAAATACTTGGATAGACGTCAGACGGACAAACGCATAAAAATGTTTAAATCTATTTGGAAACTGAGTCTGAATCTTAATATGTCTTCACTACAGAGGGTGTTTCATGATATGATTAAACTAAAAGAAGTTTTCTTCGTATCTGTACATATGTAATGCGCATCGAAGTATTTCTAACATACTTAATCGCTTGATTGCAATACGATTAAATATTTAAAACTAATGTTTCCATATTGCTCGCATTCCAGTGCTAGACCTCCTATGTAGTATAGAACACAAAGGTATCGTACGATTTTTTATAGAGGCATAATTAACACCAAATGTGTTCGAGAGTAATTTCAAAAAGTTTCTACGAAGAATAAATAAACTAAGAAAGTGCTGACAAGACTGCATTGAACTTACTGGAATATATCCTAACGAATAAAGTTTTACAAATTGGTTTTGTTACTTTCGTTTTAGCAGTTTTTTTTTTATTAAAACGATATGACTTGCATTTAATAATATTAAATTATTAATAAATGCAAGTGTCATAGGAATGACACTTGAATATTTAATTAAAAAATATTTGAAATAAATGAAAAGTCCTCTTGCAGTTGAACATGAAATGAAAACAATTTTGCAACATAAGTGTAATTTAAATTCATAAGTGAAGAGGTCTTTACGACTATTTAACTCAGTTTATATTGAGAAAGAATAAAAGTTTTGCCCCATAGCTATTTTCCTGAAAAATCAATGTAAAAAATCGCTTATAAAAATTGAATTGACAATAAATCGAAATAAATTTTTAATTCAATTAAAATTTCTGATTAATCGAAGTAAAATAATTCCCTTTGAACCTTTCCTTTAACAGAAGTGGATGTAGAAGAAATATTTATCAAGAATGTGAGGCTTGCTAAGCTACTCATACTCGAAATATTGGCGAAAAAGAGTAAAGTTACATTACATAAACAAGTAGAAAGACTGTAGTGGACTATGGTCCACCGTTATATATCCTACACCATCCTATCCTATCATCCACAATCACCCTTCGGGTATTCATACAATGAGTTTTAAAAGAGAAGTGGTCGAAAAAGTGGTCCAGCTCGAATCATTTTCGAAAGCGTCCATCCTTGGGCCAAAACACGTTAATGTGCCAAATTTCATCAATACATCTCTAAAATGACTGTCTGTATGTTGGACATAAGAAAGCAAAACGCTCAAGACGATCAAACTGAAGTCGGCAAAATAAAAGATGGGCCTATCTCAAGTGCTTCGGAGACTTGCATATGTCTGCATAAACTTAAGATACCCTGTAGGTTGGCTGTAGGCTATAAAAATTAATAATTATTGCAAACTTGCTGACGGTGTCTGATTATTTTTAAGTGAACCTTTGAATTGATCTCTTTTCTGAAGTCATAAACTTGGATACGAAGCCAAATGCCTTAGTTAAAGTTAATAAGTAATATTATTACGTTACGTTTCTTCTATTCATCACATATAAAAAAAGACAAAGAGGTGAAAGTTGAATGCCTCATACTGTGATACTGTAAGATCATCCATAGAGTAAATGATGAAATTTTCTCTGTTCCTACTTTAGGATATGAAGAGTTAGACGAAAACACTAATATTTTACTTTCGAAAATATGGATGATCTTAATAAATGTTGTCCTGTCCTCTGACCGATTCGGTTCATTTTCAGTAAAATGATAGGGAGTCCATTTTGTGCTTCCAAAAGTAGAGGGGAATAAAATATGCTTCTGATTGAGGTGTGGATCAAATTTTTATGCCTTATACCGATTGTTGTCTATGGTATATTAAGTTTGTGCGGACGTATATAACACGCAGAAAGACTAAAGATAGACCCATCTTTTATTAAATCGATTGATTCAGAAAATGATTCTAAGCCTGCCTTGTCCAATTTCTTCAACTCTCCTTCATATAGCGGTTCCTCCTGGGATAGAAATCAACCTAACAGAATTTGGCGGATCTATTTTCGAGATACCAACGCCTATAAAAGCTTTCACGAAAGGTATGCCTTTGCATGAAAATAATATGTAACTTTTGGTGTATTATTTTCAAAACGAGTGAATAACTGTATTAGGCGAAGCGGTGTAGGGTGTCTAATAAAAGTACTAGTAGTAGTTATTTGCCTGACTATAGTGTTCTTACTTGTTTTTTGTGGCAAAAATTGCTTTATTCGACTTGGACAATATGGGACTTCAACCAAATGGAACACCGTGCCACATAGTTCGTGACAAAAGCAAAACTTCCAATGATTTTGTAATCTCCAAAAATGACTAGATGAGGCATTTTTCTTAGGCATTATGCCACAATTTTTATTTTGCAATTCCATGAGCGTATTGGCTTACTCCAACAAACCACGTACTCTTATAGTTTTCAGAGAAGTCCAGAAAGGGTTATTTAAATGAAATCATTTTTAAATAAAAATGACATAAACCAATATCTGACACAAAAGAAAATTCACATTATTATCTTTTACCGTTTGTTTTTTATTGCAAATTAAAAAAAAAAAAACATGATGATATATATATATAGACCTTTACGTGTATACAAATCCATGTGTGTACATAAACCTGTATAAACCTGTATATACATATATGATTCAACCTGTGTATACATATATAATAGAAATGGTGACTCTCATATTGTAGTCGCTGGCAATTGTTATGCAGTATTGTTTATGACTATTATACTATTGTTACGTCTATTATAGATACGCAATGTTTAAGCACATTAGAGAGCATATTATGAGTATGTTTTGTTTAAGCCTTGACAACAACATTGTAATCGCCTAACCCATTGAGTTGTATGCAGTGAAATTTTATCGTTTGTAAATTTTTAAAACCTATACAAAGCTGAGTCTTAAATGGTGTAGCACAAATTTACACGATTTAGCAATTATGTTCGAACGCAACAATACTTTATTCAACAAAAGCCAATTTCAGCTAGGAATACGAAAGAGGCACATAAAGTAATGCAACACTAATATAATGGAAAGGGCAATGAGTCCTTTGTATCAATGTTAATAAATAAAATAAATAAACTTTTAATTGCGTTTACAAATAGTGGAAATAAAAATGAGTAAATTCTAAACAAATTGTCCAAATGAAGCATAGTTGCTGTACAATTGATCATTATTTTAAAACTCTGAGAATGAATGATCTCCTTGCCTTGCACATATTTACGAAACACTTGTAGAGAGCTTTTGTTGACTAGGAAAGCTTTTTTTCACCAAGTAGAATAAAATATATCTTAAGATAGTCTTCTTACAGATTGTATTTATAGTGAAGTACGTAACAGAGGAATTATTTAAGTTTTGTCAACCCGTTTCTACTCAAGTGAGTCAAGAATTGAGCATGAAGTTGAAATTTGGCGCACAGAAAACAGGAAACGGGATTGATAAATTTGAGTGTAGAGGCACATAACAGACAAAAAACTGAAGCGATCTCGAACACAGACTGACGCTTCCTGTAATGCGGTAGAGGTATTTCCCAAAAAGGTGCTATCCTTATTTCGTCAAGACCATTCGCAGATTTGCTTGAAAAATGGTCCCGATTAGTTTGATTAGTTAGTCCATCCCTAACGGAGAAATATTGGACTTTGCATGTATACGTCGCTTTGCGTTTATGGAATAATTTTTATTGCCATCCTTGTTATCCTTTTTGATATTACTTTTGTAACTAAGGGAATACAGTTCACAGGGATGGGTTTTTATTTGTATTTTCTGATTATGGGCACAGCGAACCTCATTAATATTGCGTGTTTTCGCTCGACAAAAAGTAACGCAAATTTTTTTTACTATTGTATGTTTTCGTCACGAAAACGGTTTTGTTTAGATTCTTATTGGAGATCTATTGACGTAAAGCTCACATGTCAAGGTTGTTATAATATGCCTTCGAGGGCCAGCTTTGACACCGTAAATGCGAGCTATCGGCATGAGTACACCTCTCTGAAGACTTGTAGTGAGTAAAGTTCGTTTTACATGTACATATATACATATATATATGTACATATGTACACTCCACTTACTGTAAACTTTTAAGCACATGAGTTCATTGCAAACCTTCACGAATACATGCTTAATATTAAAACCAAGCATTCATCCTATTTATAAACATTTTCTCATCTTGGCGGTCTCGAGCAGGATAATTTTATTTCGAAGGTCATGCATTTGTTTTTTAGTACGCAGGTACGATTAATTATTGGATTTTGAATATTGAAGACAGGGAACATCACGGAGACTCTCAGCCGCAGCCTACTCGCCAATGGGAAACTACTAATGGCCAGCTATCAGGTGCTGACGCCGTTAAAGGAATATTTCTCTCGCTTCGAAAGAGAAATTCTGCAGTTTCGGAAGGAAAATTTATTCCGTCCTGTAAAAGAAATTTTGACCACCGCAAATAAGAAAAAGGTGCAGACGAATTAGCTAAAGTGCTGCTTTAGATACAATTCTGCCGCTGTTCAATAATCGACCGCCGACATATCAACGAAACTGTAACTGCTTTGTCGCCGCAGTATTAAATTTATTTTCCTCTAAAAATCGCATCAATTTAAAAAGTCTAGCACGCCACCTCTATATAAACGAACCTTTTACAGAAATCTTGCTGTCGTAAAGAGCAAATCTCATTACAGAGGCCGTTTTATCGCCGTCGATCCAGCACCTAACAATTTTGCCGCAGACAACTCCTAACATCTTTTTGCCTTTTACACCGCTCCTCGAATATTGAGATAGATACCGCGTTGCACTGCGTACAGTAAGAGAATCATGTTAAATATTTAAGGAGAGATTGCAGTTACTTCTACATCATCAAAAGTGAATTTTTTTTAGGAGAAACGCACCTACATAAAGCTGCCTATCCATTTCTACACCTCGGTAGAGTTTTGAAAAAAATTTCTGCTGAAGGTCTAAAAGAAGATTTAAGAAAAAAAAAAATATGTTGTGTACTCTTAGACAAGTATCCTAAACGAAATATGAGAAAAGTGAGAAGAAATGTTTCGCCGACAAACAGCGCTACTTGTCAAGTTAAGAGATTACCAAATACCGGTTGATCCTTAAGTCGAGTCATCGCCGTGAAAATATTAAAAATTAAGAGAGATTTATACTGTTGAGCGGACTCTTGCCCAGGCGTTTCTGATGCAGTAAACATAAACCTATACATAAACATGAACATGTTATTAGACACCGGTTGTTTCTTTAATTGCGAATCATCGTCAAGGAAAATAAAATTTTAAAAGAAAACGTTGAAAATTGCTGAACAAACTCTTACCCAAGCAATACTGCTTCAGTGAAATAAATATGATTAAATGTTACGAGAAACCTTCTTCATACGTAGCTGACTCTTATCCAGGCGTTGCTGCTATGGTGAAAACATTTATAAATTTCCATGGTAATTGTTTTTATACCCACCACTGAAGGCTGAGGGCATACTCATCCTGTATTTTTTCATAATGTATGTAACACCCTAAAGCAAGCTTCAGAGACTCTATAAAGTACATGTGTTCTTGATCAGCGTGAAACTCTAAATTGATTTGGTCATGTTGGTCAGTCTGTGTGTCTGTGTAGCGTTTGTTAATAGCATTTTCCTGGTATCAAAAGTGAAGATATCGAATTAAAATTGGAAAATTGGAAGTTTTTGTAGGCAGGTTGGTATTGAAAATGGGCGAAATTGGTGAGAGCAGAAGCCCCCAGTGGAGCATACACTCACTGTACTCAACTCTATTCTTCTTAACAAAAATTTGTTGGTTTTTGCTTGTTATTGAGATTAAAAAGGGGTTGTATCTAACATGCATAGCGAGAGTAGAATGCGAAAAGCATAGAGATAGGTATGCGAGGTTCGAATATAACTTACTTGTTAAAATTAAAATTGCTGTTGAAGAGACGCACAACTCTACCTATTTTCCGTAATTTGATTGACAAATTTCGTAAATTATATTCTCTCGAAATCACGGAGACTTTGATTCACAAAATCGGAGAACATTTTTCCCGAAGAAAATTATCAATTTTAAAATTTGCTTAACAAGAAGAGAAAACATTTGATTGAAAAATCGCTGTATAACTTTGAATCCTGTCAATATTAAAGTTACATAGAAAAGCATAAGAAAAAGAAGAGCTTCGCGATTTATAAGGATAACGTATGTAACGAAAGAAAAAAGTTCAACATTTAGAATTCAACAGACAGTTCTTTACCGTTATACATGCCAAAGTACCGTTTCCGCACTGTAAAAAAAAATTATCTTTCCATACCATCATATATACATAAGATAACGGTCATTCTTTAGGAGAGATAGGATAGGAGAGATAATCGCACTTAAAAATAAAATTTCATAGAAATTCATAGAAAAGTAAAAGAGAAACAGTTATTGTGTTTAACCTAATTGAAATTGGAGGGAAAAAGCTTACGAGACCTACATCATTTTCAGTAAGCAGGCCGCAACAGAATTCTATTTTTTGGGAAGATAATCCTTGATTGAAACAACGTATCTACTGAGAAGAAAGTTATACACTTTATTTAATTTCGAGGGTTTTAAAATACACATCGCCGAAGGCGGTTCGAAAATTCAGTTATTATATTAGCCGTTGTACTGAAAAATAAGTGCTAAGTGCCCGAGGTATTGAGAGACAAATCTCCGATGTGGCATCGAAACAACAACAAGAAATGGACGTCTTGGGAAGCCTTTAACACAGATCTACTAAAATTTTTTCTCCCACCTTGGTATTTAGAGAGATTAGAAAATCGTGGTCGAGCCCAACGGACCAGCGAAACTTTTAAAGATTATGTCCTAGCCATGCAATACCAAGTACGGCACAGTAGTAGAACGGATTATGTGAAACGCACTAACTGTTTACATGTGATATAAAGCTTGAATCGTTTTGTCTGTTTATTAGTTTGTCTCATAATCCGCCTTCATTTACCTTGAGCGTACCTTGAGCAGGGGTATTAATTCGAAACTGAAAATTAATGACAAGCTAGTTGTTCTAACTTGCCTTTTGTCTGTTGGGACGTAGGAGATGACGATGTATCTCGGTTTATTTACCAAGCCTTTTGATGTAATTTTTAAATGATACCGCTATATGCTAAATGATATCCATAATGTCAACGGGTATTTATTGCATCTTTCTAATAATATTGATCAAAGTGGATAGAACTGTTCATAAATCCAGGAGATAAGCACCATCCTCCTCTTATTCAATAAATGGTTTAATGTTAGAAATAGTGAGCATAGCTTTTAAAGCATTACTTTGAATACTACTCTCGCGATATGCGATTGTGGACAACATATACTTTCAAAATGCCAAAACTTTTCTAACATTCGAAGATTAATTCTCGGAGCATCTAAACCCTTGCACATCTTGATAATACCTGGAGAACTTAATAGCAAGAAAATATTTGACTTTATTTAAGCTGCTAAATTAACCATCTGTTTTAACTGAAAAAAAAAGAAGAAGAAGCGAGCTAGCTTAGTTGCGAGTGCTAATTCTACTTTTAGACCTAGAAGCTATTACTTTGGTATAAATAAATTATAATAATAATGACAATAATTTTCCTAATTTTAGGAAAGCAAATTACCATAGCCTCAATATTAATAAACTACTCTCGGGAATGGCCTAGGACCTTGATAACAACAGCGTCAATTACTCGTTGTCAGTGATTTGCAATACGTTTTCTGACGCCATATCCGCGACCAATTCTTTTGCACGCATTTATTCAGGTTGGTTCAATACTTTTTTGATTAAGATTCGTAATGAAAACATAGGCTTTTTAAAAAATTTAAGCGTAGCGATGATATCATTGACTACATCCGCTATTTTAATATTTGAAGTAACTATAGTTCTCTGAAAAACATATGCTACAGAAATCATTTGCAATTTCTTGGATTTATTGAGTCGAAATGGAAAAATGAAGACTATTCTTCTGGGTTGCGCGATGTGAAGGCTCGCAATCGACTAATGTGGTGGAGACAACTAGCTTCTTGAAAAACAATACTCTTGTAATTGCTTACCGCAGATAAACTATTCAGATCCGATTGATGCGTTTGATGTATTCCCGCTCTTAAAATTTACGAAGAAAGATTTACTCGACTCATTACCGACTCTAAAACATTCTGTCTATCCGAGCCCGGACGGGGTACCCTCTTGTATTATTTGCGGCTGACGTTGACAAATCAATTCAATAAATGTCTCGTGACAGGGTACTTGCTTTTAATATGGAAGTCCGATTTCATCATTCTCCATAAAATGGGACCGAAGGATGATATTAGTAAGTACAGAGGGATAGTGAAACTTATGCCTAATGTCTTCGAGCGTTTGTTACTAGATCAATCTTTACAAATCTCTTAGATACGCTTGGGAAAGTATTTTAAGGTTTTGCTGAACGTAAGCAACCGAATGGAATTTGAACCGATTTTTCGAATCCTTTACTTCCCAAACTGGGAACGCTTCGATTTTCTGATACTAACTATCTATTGAGTCGTACGCAAAGAGTGTCGCTTAATTAGTTAAAGTAGGAAAGTTGATTTTTATTCCAAATTTATTTTTATATTTTTGCATGTCGCACTTATGGATGCAATTTTCACTGTACACTAATTTTAATTCATTTTTGTAATAAAAACGAGTTTTTTTTGCTTTATAACATGTAATATGGTTTTGATTATTATTGGACTTTTTTTCATGTTGCACGATTTTTTAAATTTGTGGAGCATATCCCCAAATTTAACACAAGTTACATATATTTTTTACACGACTTTTTTGTACGAATTTCTAAGGAAGGCGTCTACCTTGACAAAACAAGATCAAAACCGAATTATGTATAGGAACCAAGAATTAGGAAAATAATGCATGTTTACAGAGATATGCATATAAACAAACGAAGTAACAAAGCAAAGTATGTTAAAGAAATGCATTCAGGTACACATAAGACATAAAGAAGCAGTATATGTTAAAAGAGGTATATGTATATATGTATATAGATGGATAGATATAGTAAATATATGCACATATATATGTATGTATACATATGTAAATAAATGAAACGTAAGTTTATAAGTAAAGAAATAAAAAACTAGATATATACAGAGATATAAGGTGTTTTTGTAGCTAAAAGTAAAACAAAGCAGCTCTCTCGCAAACAGGAAGCGAACCACTTCCTTACAACACATCTAGGTTTTTTTTGCACAACTCATTTCTTTTGATGTCATTCCGTGTTTGCGTCTTGGATTACCGCCAGGAGTTCGTTTGTTTTAACTGGTCACGATTGAGCGGAAGTTTCGTAGGTCATGTGTACCATCGTACAATGCACAAAAGGAATATTTTGATATGAACAAAACACAGCATTGTCAAGGGCGACACGTTATTAATTGCTTCTTCTTTTATACATCTGCCAAAAGCAAATAACGCAATGTATATAAATTGACTTTTCTATTTCGACTATGGTAGGCATACAATGGGTTTTGCGACAAAGTGCTTGTATCCGCTATATGTGAATGCTTTCCCGCTAACCTGTGCTTTACAAGTGGGCGCACTCCTGTTTGGTTCTCCAAAGAGTTAAGAGTAAGAGAGTTCGCAATAAAAGGAACAAACTTTTCGAAAAATATGAAAAAAATTGGCTGACTTGTTTGTTAATTTTCTCAATTACTCTACGGTAAAAAACAAGCTTAATACTTTGAGCAAATGTTGTTGTAATGCTTAAATTAAAACACGACGTTCATCACATTCGACCAGAAGGTGCTTCTGCAAATTTGTTAATTCAAAGCGTAAAGTGACTGGGGCTTCTACGCTCACGATTTTTAATAATAGTGCATCTTCCTATCTCTTTGACGCTTGTGATATATTTGCTAATTTCTTCGAGCAATCTTATGCTTCAAAGAGCAACTCAGAAGATTGTTATCCATATTACCTTGAACCATTTGATACTATTCCTAATATTACTTCTATTAATCTAAAAGCTTTTAATCTTCTATCTCCTTTAAAAATTTCGGATTGGCTTGGCCCGTTCGTTGTACCGTGTTGCATCTTGAAGTCTTTTGCTAATATATATATTCATTTAAAAATCTTATATAAATCTTGTCTTACGACAAGATTTCCCCTGGTTCCCCTTCATAAGAAACGTGCCAGAAATAATATTGACAAATATAGAAGGATCACTAAACAGGGCGCTTTTCCCAAAGTATTTAAGCATATTTTAGCGAACAGACATCGACCATAGCTAGTGTGTATTTTATTATTATATTCCTAAATTGGTTATATTAAAGGAAGGTCTACGGTAACTAACCCGCTGGAACTGATTTGTAATATTTATGACGGATTATCGAAGATGTTCACACGACATTTTCTAAAGCGTTTGATAGGGTTGAGCATAAACTACTTTTATATAGTTGTATACTTGTATTGAATTGGTTTCCCTTATAATTTGATTGCGTGGTTTAAGTCGTGTCTAACTGGTCGTACACAACATGTGTTGTTTAATTCTCGGTCTGTACAAGTCATGTTTGATGTTCCACAGGGCAGTCAGAACACCCTGTTTACAATCTTCAAAAGTGCTTGTGTTTGCTGATAGTGTCAAGTTATTTTAGTCTTTTAATACCTTGCAGGATGCCAAGTCTTTACTTCTGGGTTCAACTGAGTCTTATATTCGATGTAAAGATAACAATATGTCACTTAACTTCAAACGATGCAAACAATTTTGTAGAGGGCACCGATTACTACCGACTACTTTATAGATAACCATATCTGGGATTGTTTTTCGAGCTTGAGTGATCGATCCTTAATAAAGCGAAAGTTCTGCTGGTTTAAGGGTTGGTCGTTTGAATTTAAAAATCTTCATATTGCTAAAAGATTGTTTACGTCGCTTGTTAAACGTACTTTGAAGAATTACGTTGTGGTATGGTCGCCGAACTACAGGTATTACGTAGATCAGATCGATTTGCTGCAAAAAGCTTTTTTAAAGTTCGCTTTGCGTTGCTTGGGATGACACCCGTCAGTTCCGTTAGCAACTTATGACAATCGTCTTAATCTTACACATCTGTCAACGTTTTACAGCAGATATACTGGGTAGAGCGTATTGTTCATTATAAAGTTATTATCTGGTGGGTGTTAATCGCCATTCTTATTGAACGACAATATTAACCCGTAATTACTGGTTTATAAAGCTGCCTCAAACTCCTGTCAGCTATTTTTTTACACGCTTTTTTTTACATGATATCGAAACAACATAGTTCACCCGTGCATTTGTTTACATGAATTCTTTGTTCAAACACGACTGCCACACCGATTTTTTTTTATGTATCCAGCAACAGCCGAAGGTGAAGGTGCTGGGTTAATTCGGTTGGAACATATACTTTTTTGCACGAATTTGTTTTTCTAGCACGAATCCAAAAAAAAAAAAAATTTTTTTATATTTTAAATTTGACAGTGTGTTACCGAAACTTAGATATCAAGAACTATATAAGCAACTTGAGAAACAAAAAAAAAAGAAGCTGCTACTAACAGGCTTTATAAGAGTAAAAAAACTAACAGAGACCGCTAATAATGGAGAAAATTCTTTATTGAAATTCAATCCGACAGTTGTGCTAGACATGTACGCGGATATGTTTAGGTGTATTCCAAATTTGAAACCTGCCAAGAATTTGTACACTCCATGGCGTTTTTGAAGCTTGTTTCTGCGCTTTATAAAGGCAGTGAAAAAACAGTTAAATTTTGATGCACTGTAATAATGGATAGGCATGGTCAATTTTTACATTTTTGTGAACAGATGCTGCACCACTGCCGTATATATATGCGTTCAAATTTTTGTACATTTATTTGGTCCAGTTTATGAGTAATGAGCAAAAAACCAATTTTTCAAATATTTGTTACTTTATGTGATGCCATGGGCGTGTCCTCCGACAGGCTTAGACCATTTGCAATAGCAACTTGCGTGCAACAGCTTCCAATGTTTTGTCAAATTTCAAGTCGATAATTTCATTTTTGCGGGCAGGAGTACGTTTACAACAGGCATTACACGGACGGATAGTGCAGAGACGGACAGACGGGCCTAAATCGATTTAGAATATGATGCTGATCAAGAATACATATACTTTGTCTGGTCTCTGATGTTTCCTCCTGGGCGATGCAAACGTTTTGGCAAAATGAATATGCCCCTCATCCTTCGGTGATGGGTAGTAAAATGGAAAATTCTTATTACGAAATCAGCTTCTTTGTTGAACAATGTTATACAAATAGAAAGAGAAATTTACGTGCATACATATGCATACGTATTTACATCGCACATGCGTCTATTGTTTGTAATCCTAAAACGTTTCTATAAGATAAACAAAACCAACAGCAACCGCCTTGTATATGTTTGCTTCGAAACTTTTTTTAAGTGAAGAAATCTATATTAACATCAAGTAAGTTTCTGTTTTCGTAATAACTTTGTACAATTTTATATCGCACTTGCTATTTCTTTTTGTTAGAACTGAGTACATCAACTTTTAGAATCGTAGGCATTCCGAAAGCCGACGATGAATAAGTGACGAACGGAAGGACGAACAGTTAAACCGAATTAGAATCTTATTTGAACAAATCTTATATAACGGGCATCGAAAGGAAGAGTAAAGGGGGTAGACAAGCCACAAAGCTAAAAAGTTTTTCTAATGCAGTTGTTGCGGTATTAATATAATACCATGCTCATCGAGTGACTTGTGTCTTGGATTTAGAAAGTAAGAAAACACAAAAGCAAAACTCAAAAGCTAAAAATCCCGGAAAGTATGCACTTTTCAATTAAAAACTTTGCAGACATTTATATATGTTTGAACATGTTTGTGAATATATATATATGGTTAAAATAATCTTAATTCTTAAGTGACATGCTAACACATGCATATGTATGCATGAGTAAGTTATGTAAACAAAGTATGTTTTTCTTTGCTGAGTAGAATGAGGATTTTTCCATTAAATCCTTTGTTTTTTATACTTATCGCTGAAGGATGAGGAGTATATTCATTTTGTTAATTCTTTGGTAACGCTTACAAGGAAGCATCAGAGACCCCACAAAGTATATATATTCTTGATTAGCCTTAAATTCTCAATCGATTTAAACATGTCCGTCTGTTCGTCCATACATCTATCGTTAGCAATCTCCTGGACTCCAAAAATGAAACTTTCGATTTCAATTGGCCGAAACATGAAAACTCCCTGCACGCTCGTTGGTATCGAAAATGGGCCAAATCGGACGAGGGACAAGCCCACAGCATCACTCGGTAGATACCTCTGTTTTTCAAAAGGAACGGAAAAATGGTTTTTTGTTCATTACTTATAAGCTATGGCAGCCAAATGTACAAAAATTTGAACGCATGTCCGACGGGCGATGTACAAAAATGGAAAAAACTGACCACGGATACCCAATATCATTCAAATCATATAAATAATATCATAATTTTTCAATATCAAAATTTTTTTTCAATACCTTTATAAGGCGTAGAAAGTAGCTTCTAAAACTCCATAAAGCATATAAATTCTTGGCCTGTTTCAAATCTGAAATGCGCCTGTTCGTCTGCCCATCTGTCTGTAGTATTTGTGGTAAACACTCCTCCGTTCGCGGAAAGGAAGATATCGCCTACAAATTTGCAAAAGAATTTGGAAATGACTTAAACTTATCCAAGGATATGCCTACAACGCCCACACGCCTATGCGACAAAAACTTTAATTTTAAATCTAGAAAAAATCAAATGCGCTTTCTTAATATCGGAAAGTATGAAACCTTAGTTCTTTTACTTCTTTGGTATTTTTTTAGGTATGACGGGGAGTGAGTGTGAAAGATTCGGTCAGGATCGTCACATGTTAGGTTTATTTAATTCAGAGAGAAGATAATGAGAAAAGTAATGAAATTTATTTTTTTTTAACATTAAACAAGTTCCCTAATTTCTTGGAATATTTAGTCGTACACATAGACAACATTTGTTTGTTGTGAGCTTCTTTCTTAGAAGGCATTTATGCAATCAGTGGGTTACCATATGTAAAGCTGTTCATGCGTAAAGCGGAGATGTTTATTAAAAACTTTTAAGTTTAAATAAACCCTGAAGAAGTTATGCATTATCATAAAGATAAAGATGTAAACATAAACATTAATTAACTGATATAAACTACAAATTGTAGTCCATTGCTTGTGGTTAAAGGATGGCGCCATATGTCAAATTGTATATGAAAGTAACTTTTGGCGGAACCCTTAAGAAAATAAAATGATTGACATTAAAAAAAAAATGGAAAAAACATTTTTCTGCTTATTTTGAATGTTTTGTGTTCTAATCAAAAAGTTCATTTCTGTATTCTAATTTTAGATGGACTTACTATTGTGCTTCAGTTTGAGTTGCAATCCAATTGAGTATTTTGCGAATGATGTCTATGTCCAAGTAAGGATATGCATGCTAAGCAACAGTTTTCTATCCTAATCAGTCGGATTTTAAGAAGCGATACGGGCAGACATACGGAAGTTTGGTCTTGCTTCATAGAGTATTTGATGCCGATATTGAGAAGAAAGTAAAATTGCGAGTTCAGCGGTTACGTTAGTGTTGGGTATACAAAAAAGAGATCGGATTGTAATATGTCTACTTTGTGACCAAAGTTACTTAAATAACATTAAGTTTCATTTAATTAAAACCACCAAACGCTTTCACAGTTTTATTAAGTACAGAATAAAAATAAAACATTTTCCAACAACGACCCGTTCTGCTTGATTTTTCCGGTCACGCGCCTAGGATCATCAAAAGTTGTTCTATGAGCGTTAACAAGTCGCTTCAAAAGCTCCTGTTTGCGTATGTTCCTTTAAGTCTTGTAGTTGTACTACACATGACTGCTGCAACTATTTCGAAAAGGCCTGATTTTCACTTATCGTTGCACTAGAGTATTTAGCGAAAGCTGAAGCCTTTTGTGGATAAAACGGCGAAAGCCAGAAGTTCGAAAATGGAATTTTAAGATCTAATCTCACTGATCTACCATAGTAGTGTGTTACATCAGTAAGTTACATCATTACCAGCACTGGCGCTTATTTCACAGGCGGTATAATAAATTTCCTTCACTTGATAATTGTTGTACCCTTCACCACTTGAGGTACATGGTATGTTGTGCGCACATATCTAAAGGCACAGAAGGGCCTAAGATAGGCTCCACTTCTATTATATCGGTCAATTCAGAATAATTTTCTGAATCGATGCATTCGGCTGTCCGTCTACCTGTCTGTTCGTCTGATGTCCGTCCTTATACAGTTTATGAGATATTTTGATGAATTTTAGTGCATTGACGTGCCTTGACCCAGGCACAAACGTTATTGACTATGGTTTGGATCGGTTCACTCCTCCGGCCACTCCGCATGTAATTTTCCTCACTTCATAATAATACTTGAACATTGTACATTGATATTAAAAATTTATTTCGGGTTGAATCTTGCCTCATATAACCGTTTCTACGAAAGCTGAATCTTCATACAGTAAGTAAAAAGGTATAATTTTTCATATTTCATATTGAAAATTAGTTCATAATGGTAAATTGACATAGAGATCAAATTTACCAAATTTGCACAACGTAGGTTTACTTTTTGGATATCATCGCTTATAAGAATTCTGTAAGGGGCTGTCATGAAAAATATGCTTTTGCATGAAAATAATGTCTACCTTTTGGTGTATTATTATCAAAGCGGATGAACAACTATATTAAGCGAAGTGGTGTAGGATATCTAACAGATGGCGTTGTCCGACTTTAATTTTCGTGCGTGTTAATTTAATAATTCTGGATATTTATTCTTGAAGTTAATTGGGTACTAATTGAAATTTGGTACATTGACGTGTTTTGGTCAAGTTGCCCATACAACGAACTATTTTGAAAATTTCGTTACACGAAAAGCCATTGACAGTTTCCACATTCCTCGGCAATTTCATAGATCTATTTTTTAGACCTCATTCCTAATCAAGTTATAACAGTATAGTGAGCCTATGTACAGCCAAGACGTCTAGTTTGTAATACGTTACCCTAAAAATTGGTCCGTACTAGCAAATTGAAATAACAATTAACCATAACAAATTTAGAGATTATAGGTATGCTTTTTAGACCCAAGTAAACATAAGAATTGTGCCGAAAACTAAAACTTTATATAAAGAGAATGCCTAATTTTTTCTTTTTTTATGACACAAGTGGAGATGAAGATAGCGGAATGTTGAACAAGGAAAGTAAGTATTCAACTTTGAACCACTTCAAGTCAGGTTTTGGACTCTCTACAATATGAGGGCTCTCACGAATAGTAAGCGCTTACATAAAAACAAGCAACAATTTTGACTGTTTTATGACTTTATATTAAACCTTGGGCGCTTAGAAAAATGTGAACTTCGTATATTTTAATATCTAAGACGTCCTACTGTGCACTATTTGCCAGATACAGGTAGCTTCTGGGCAACCCAATTAATTTCTTTTTTGTTTTTTCCACATTAGCTTTTGGAGGAATAAATATTTATTCCTACAACAACCGCTATTACTTGTGCAGACAACTGAGCCATGTATGTAAAGTTGTTAGATTCAGCGCATATCTGACGAGCAAAAAAAATTAAAAGCAAACAAGTAAGAAAGTTTTTTTCAGCGAGGGCTGAATCTCGCATACTCATCACTATGCTTTTCGCATTCTATTCTGCAACTTCTTTTATTTGATACCCATATCGCTCGTATTCTAAAGAAAAAATTGATGCACCAGGACGCGGTTTCTACCATATTCATTTTAGAGCTAATCCATTATTAGCAAGACAATATAAGTTCATTTGAGGAATACAAAATAGTTTTAAGAATTCTGCCTCATTTGCGTTGTGATAAATAAGCGTAACACCTCAAAGAAATGAAAATAACTTTTTCCATTTGAGAGAGTGGTTGCAGTTCCCGTTAAAAGGCTTTGAATTCAGATATGACTCGGCCTGTTTGGAGTAATTGATTTAATCCGCCTTATCTAGGACGAATTTGTCCTATTTTGCTGGAGTAACGGAGGACTTTGAAAAGTTAAGATCGATTATGGTTGGAAAGTGATCACTATTATGTACATCATCAGAAATATACCAGGAAACCAAAGGAAGAAATGAGGGAAAGCTTTAAATGAAGGCCTTTTCTAAAACAGTGCCGCGAGTGTTGTTCACTGTTGAGCCCAAGATGGTGTTTCAGATATTAAATTCGCCGCACATAATT